>JAESVK010001393.1:812525-824976 GCA_017140935.1 Hamamelis virginiana | reverse complement strand
GTGAAGCTTGTGGCCATTAAGTTGAAGAAACATGCTTCCATTTGGTGGGAACATCTCAAAAACCAGCGTGCTCGTGAAGGAAATAGGAGAATTGTGACATGGGAAAAGATGAAGAAAGAGTTTAGAAATAAGTTCTTGCCTGAACACTATTGCCAATATGCATTTCTTAAGTTTCATAATTTCAGGCAAAATGAGCTGTCTGTGGAAGAGTATACAGCAGAGTTTGATCATCTTAAGACGCGTTGTGATGTGTCTGAATCGGAAAAACAAACCATTGCTCGCTACCTTAGGGGACTTCAATCAAAAATTGCTAATGTTGTTCAATTGCAGCCATATTGGACCTATAATGACGTCTTCAAGCTAGCAATCAAAGTGGAGCGCCAACTTAAAGAATCGCAGGGGAATAGCTTTCGCTCTTCAACTTGGAAAGGAGTTTCCAACCAAGGGAGTGGTTCTACTTCTAAGCCTTCACCAACACCTAAGCTAACCAACTTCAAATCACCTTCCAAGAAAGATAGTGGGGGTTTTCCAAGCCGTCCTAGTACTTCCAATCCCAATCATTAGCATTGCTTCAAATGTCATGGGTTTGGTCATATTGCATCCGAGTGCCCCAACCGCAAGATTGTTTATCTAGTTGAAGAGGATGTGGATGAGGAGTCTAAACAAGAGTTTCCTATTAATGAAGAGGTGGAGAATAAAGATAAAATCACCTATGGAGACCAAGGAGAGTGTCTTATTATTCGTCACAGCCTAAGTGCAGCCCATGTAGAGGAAGAGAATTGGCTTCGCAATAACATCTTTCACACCCGCTGCACATCTCATAGCAAGGTATGTGATGTTATCATTGATGAAGGGAGCTATGAGAATGTGGTAGCAACTAAAATGGTGGACAAATTGCGGCTGAAAAAGGAGAATCATCCTCAACCTTACAAGTTTTCATGGTTTCGCAAAGGAAATGAGGTAAAAGTAACGAAAAGGTGTCTAGTTCAATTTTCTCTTGGAAAAAATTATAAAGATGAAGTTTTGTGTGATGTTGTTCCCATGGATGCTTGTCACTTGCTTCTTAGATGCCCATGGCAAATTGATAAGAAGGTAATTCATAATGGGTTCAAGAACACTTACACTTTTAAAAAGGATGGGGTTCAAGTCACATTAGGTCCTTCCAAATTGAGAGCATTCCCAAGCCTTCTAAAGGGGAGGGAAGTAATTTTCTCTCTAAAATAGAATTTGACAAAACTTTGGATGGAACTAATGAGGCTTATGCTTTCGTTGTGATGGAGAAAAATGAAGAGAGTAATGAAATCCCACCTTTGATGTAATCTCTTCTTCATGAGTTTGGTGTCATTCTCAAAGAAATTCCAAACAATCTACCACCAATGAGAGACATTCAACATTGCATTGATCTTATGCTCAATGCCATTCTACCCAACAAGCCCGCCTATAGGATGAATCCTAAGGATCATGAAGAGCTTCAAAGGCAAGTTGATGATCTTTAGGCCAAGGGTTTGATTCGAGAAATCATGAGTCCATGTGCTATCCCCGCTCTTCTTGTACCAAAGAAAGATGGATTGTGGCATATGTGTGTTGATAGTAGAGCGGTGAACAAGATAACTACCAAATACCGCTTTCCTATTCCTTGCCTTGATGACCTTCTTAACCAACTACATGGTGCTACTATCTTCTCCAAGATTGATCTTCGAAGTGGTTATCATTAAATCCGAATGAGAGAGGGTGATGAATGGAAGAATGCTTTCAAATCAAGGGATGGCCTCTTTGAATGGATGGTTATGCCTTTTGGTTTCTCAAATGCACTTAGTACTTTTATGGGGCTTATGAACCATGTTTTTAAACATTTTATTGGTCACTTTGTTGTTGTTTATTTTGATGATATTCTTGTATATTGCAAAAATCAGGAACAACACTTGAAGCATCTTCGCCAAGTCTTCAAAGTGTTAAGGGAGCAGAAATTGTTTGTTAACCTGAAGAAGTGTCAATTCTTGACAAATAGCTTTGTCTTTTTGGGCTATGTTGCATCAAGTGAAGGAATAAAGGTGGATCCTAGCAAGATTGAAGCAATCACAAGCTGGCCTACTCCCAGTTCTCTTCATGACATTTGAAGCTTTCATGGTCTTGCCTCTTTCTACCGTCATTTTATCAAGGGGTTTAGCACCATCATAGCTCCAATCACCGAATGCCTAAAGGGAGCAACTTTCACATGGAATGATGAAGCACAAAGAAGCTTTGAACTCATAAAGAAAAAGATTACTGAAGCTCCTATTATTGCACTTCCAAATTTTAACAAAGTGTTTGAAGTGAACTGTGATGCCTCTAGTGTGGGAATTAGTGATATCCTTAGCTAAGAAGGTAAGCCTATTGCCTTTTTTAGTGAAAAATTGAATGGTGCCCGCAAAAAATATTCAACCTATGATAAAGAATTTTATGCTATTATTCGAGCTTTGAGCCATTGGTGCCATTATCTTATATCCAAAGAGTTTTTGCTCTTTTCAAATCATGAAGCTTCGAAATATATAAATGGCCAATACATGCTCAATAATAGGCATGCTAAATGGGTTGAATTTTTACAAGCTTACACTTTTCTCATCGAGCACAAGTTGGGTATTCAAAATCAAATGGCCGATGCATTAAGCCAAAGGCAATCCTTGCTTGTCACTATGCAAGTGAAGGTCTTGGGTTTTGAAGTCCTAAAGGAGCTCTACCAAGATGATCCATATTTTAGCAAAATTTGGAGGGAATGTTCTAGCTAATGGTCCTTATTTGCATTACTCTGCATGATGGGTTTCTTTTCAAAAACAATTGTTTGTGTATTCCTAAATGTTCTTTAAGGGAAGCCATTATTAGAGAAGCCCATGGTGGTGGACTTGTTGGACACTTTGGAAGAGATAAAACTCTTGCTCTTGTGGAGGAAAATTTTTATTGGCTTAAAATGGTGAAAGATGTCACTCGGCATGTGGAGAGGTGTAGAACTTGTCATCATGCCAAGAGTCATGCTCAAAACACTGGGTTATACACTCCATTGCTTGTACCAACAGCCCTTTGGGAGGATGTGAGTATGGATTTTGTTGTTGGCTTGCCTCGAACTCAAAGAAACAAAGATTCTATTATGGTGGTGGTTGATCGTTTCTTAAAAATGGCTCATTTTGTTCCATGTAACAAGACCTTGGATGCATCTCATGTAGCTGATCTTTATTTTCAAGAAGTTGTTAAGCTTCATGGCATTCCTAAGACTATTACTTCTGATCGTGATTCTAAGTTTGTTAGTCATTTTTGGTGCACTCTATGGCGAAAGCTAGGCACTTCTCTTCAATTCAGCTCTTTTCATCATCCACAAACAGATGGACAAACTGGGGTTGTGAATCGAAGTTTGGGGAATCTTTTAAGGAGTTTAGTTGGCAGCAACATTCGTCAATGGGATCTTATCTTGGCTCAAGCTGAATTTGTTTACAACCGATCAACAAGTCAGACCACGGGTACTAGTCCTTTTGAAGTGGTTTATGGTCAGAATCCTCATGGTCCTTTAGACTTGGCTCCACTTCCTATCACTCATCATTTTAGTGGAGATGCTGCAGATCAAACCAAATACATTCAGAAGTTGCATGAACAGGTGCGAGCTCGAATCACTAAGCAAAATGAGAAGTATCGCAACAATGCCAACAAGCACAGGAAGCCTGCTGCATTCAAAGAAGGAGATTTGGTGTGGATTCACCTTCAAAAAGAAAGGTTTCCACCTGGACGTTATGCTAAACTCAAGCCCCGAGCTGATGGTCCATTCAAAGTTCTCCAACAAATTGGTGAAAATGCCTACAAGATTGAGCTTCCAGGTGACTATGGTGTTTCAGCCACTTTCAATGTTGCTGATCTTTCTTCATATTATGATGAGGAAAATGACTTGGACTCGAGGGCGAGTCTTTAATTCTCCAACCAGGGGAGAATGATACAGGAGCATCCCAAGAACAAAAGTCAAAGGGCCAACCCAAAAAAATTACAAAAACACTTCAATTTTAGAATTCTTGGATTGTGCAGACAGCCCAAATAGTTGTTAGTAAAATGGGCATATATTTCTCTACAGAACTCCTTTTTGCGCACCATTTTTTTTTTTTTTTAGTTCGCTAACTTCCATATCTTTAATGTGATACAAGTCTTGGGGGCTGGAACTGTCTGTGGAGAATCAATTTTGATCGAGAACAGAAACCAATTTTTGGTACTGCAGCAGAAAATCCTCTGTTTTCAATTTTCTGTTTCCAATGCTCTTGGGACTTCATTAGTTGCTAAATTCTCTTATCTAAAATACCTTCAAACTTCCTAGAAGTCTCTTAATTGTAGTCAAGTCTTGCCTAATTAATTTTCTAATTTTTATCTTTTCTTAAAGCTTGTGAAAGTTATTAATTAGCTTTGGAAATTGTCTATGGCTGGAGGATCGTTCCAGGCCTATTTAAAAAAAGTCTTTAGTCATGTAATGACAAGTTTTTCCAGTGAAGTTTAGCCTTTGGCTTTTGAGAAGAAGGATTTCTTCTTGTTTAACTCTGTATCCCTTTGGTGGATCTCCATTGGGTGGTGAGTTGTGTTATCTTTGAGTGTTCACTTATGTTTTCCTTCTCTTTCTTCCATTCTCTGGCATCATCATCTAATCTAATGGTCATTTTTCAAACTATGATATGCATTTGGCCTTATAGAAGTCACCTTACACAATTTTACATAGGGTACACCTTATAATAAAAGCCCTGAATTTGATATGTTCAAATATACAACACCTTTATCAGTAAATTTGTGTGAAGGCATGCATATTTGAAATAGGAAAATGTGGGCTGTGGAAATGGCAATATCCCCACCCCATAAGATGAGTAATTTCTGGGCAATGTTAGGCCCATTCTGACTGAAAACGCATGGTCCAATTTCTTACAATTTACTTATCAAATTAAAAAAAAAACGTATTGATATTAATTAATATCAATACAATATACTTAACAAGGGACAGCACGAAGAGAAATCCATACATGCTAAATGTACATTAATGATAAAACAAGTACAAGACGGAGAACCATTGAGCTAGAACAACATCAATAACTTAAGTCCAAATTAACACTTTATTTTTCACTCGATCAATTAAGACTTTTGGATGGAATCCAAATTAACAAAGAGGCATGTCAAGAGGTTCTGAGAGCATCATCGGGCCTCCTAATTTACTATTCTTCACTATAAGAGCAGCGGACATACCCCAGCTGGTATGCCTTTCCAAATGACAATGGATAAACCACACACCTGCCAAATTAAAATCATCCCGTGTTAGTGTCTCTACTAACACAATTGTGTTGTATATAAAAGTTTTGTAAAAACAAAAAAAAATAAAAATAAAATAAAATTGTGCCACATCCAACACTAAATTCAATTTCATACCGCCAAACTTGTTTGTATTTTTCTAACAAAATGCAATATTATTATAAAAAAAAATGTATAAGGTAAATCCAAATATTGTAAAAAGATAAATAAATAAAAATGTTTTATTTTTGCTCTTTATTTATTGGAGATTTGATTGTATATTATGGGACATAAAAATAAAAATAATTAAAAATTAAAAGAAGAAGTATTTTCTAATCTTATAATTTCAGAATTCTACTATTGCATATCTTTTATATATCATTAAAAGATATAAAAAATATATATATATTAATTTTTTATTATTTTTTTATGGTTGTGATTACCCAATTATAATTGGTCCAATTTTTTTTTATATATTTGTTTAAACTTCTAGATACATTAATAAAAATTAATGAAGATATACCTATTTTTTGGTCTCACTTTTAGATAAATTGAGGTATGATAGGAGGATTGGCAAAATTTTCTTATCTCCTCTCTTTTGCTACAATCACTTGAAGTTGCATAAGTTAACCAGCTTAGGGCTAATTGTAAAATTGATTTCTAAAATTAACCGTTATATTATAAGATACAGTCCATATGCATGTTATGCATATCGAAAATCACAATGATATAATTGTTGGTTTCTAAAAAAATTTGACAAAACTTGCGATATTCTGAAAAACAAAAAAGTTATAGTTTTTAACGGTGACATTTTTCAGAAACCAACTGTTGGATTACTGTCCAATGCCAGTTTTTCACAATCTATTTTGCAATTAACTCCATCTAAATTACCTTAAGGCTGCGTTTGGTGCGCTGGAATCATGCCTGGGAAAGAGGTTTAATCCCTGATTCCATTGTTTGGTTGACAACATTCCTGGGCATATAGCTTTCCCATTCCCACAAAAGGCTGGAAAGTGATTCCCTTCTCAAACGTGGGTTTGTGAGAAGATGCCTGGGAATCCAATTAATGAAAAATAAAATGTCAAGCGTGCCCCTCATTTTTACTCTTAAAAAAAAAAAATTCCACCCAACTCCCTAATCTCTTCGAACCCATCGTCTCCCCCAACTTCAAATCCATTTCAGCCTCCCCAAACCTCAAACCCATTTCAGCCGCAAAAGAGAAGAAGAATAAGCAGCCGCAGAAGAAGAAGAATAAGAAGAATGAGCAGCAGCAGCAGATCCGCCACCGTCGCAGAAGACCAGATCCGCCGTTCGTGGTGTCGTGGCTGCCGCAGAAGAAGAAGAAGCGGTGGCCGGAGTAGCGGTGGCCGTTCAGGGGTTGCTGCAATGGGTATGGGGTGCAGCTGTGTATACGAATTTGTGGGTATATATATATATATATATATATATATATATATATATATAATATGTGGGTAGTGAGTATCATGGCCTTTGGGCGGAACTTTCTGGAACTCGATCCATAGCCTTTGGACGAAACAGTGGCCTGCCTTTGGACGGAACTTTTTGGAACTCGATCCATATATGTAGCCTTTGGACGGAACAGTATATATATATGTATATATATATATATATATATATATATATATGTATAACATGTGGGTATCATGGCATTGGATCCATATATATATATATATACACACACTAATTTTTGGTTTTATTATTATTATTATTTTTTTTTTCAGTTTGGATGCTGAGAAAATAGATAAGAAAATGATATGGGAAGGATTATAATTGGAATTAAACCATTTGACATGTTATTCCCATGGCACATTCCTAAACTAACCAAACATGATATGGGAAGGGTTATAATTGGAATTAAACCATTTGACATGTTATTCCCATTGCACATTCCTAAACTAACCAAACATCCGCCTATTTTTGGAAAGTGGAAAGTTTGCCATATTTCCATTCCCATGGAATGTGGTATCCCAGGAATGAGATTCCATTCCAGTGAACCAAACGCAGCCTAAGTAATGTTGCATCAGGTGCATCTTTTAATAACCTCTCTCTCTCTATATATATATATATATAAGTGTGTGTAATTGGGTCCCATTGAGAATTACTGTTAATGAGCTAGTTAATTAAATCAGGTGACCTACCAGGATTGTCTGCTACGAATCTGATGGCAGCCCATCCTCTTATAGGAACTGCAACGGTATTAAGCAATGGTGGAGGTTTCAAGTTATAAGAGGTGGAATCATTCTTGAAAGTCTCATTGAAACCAATTCCAACTAAATAGAAACTATGACCATGCAGATGCATTGGATGATCCTCCACTCCCGATGTATTACTCCCTTGAAACACTATCTCCACAACTGTTCCCCATTCTACGCTTATCACCTCGGTCCCGTTGATCCTCTCTGTATATGGCTGCTGAGGAAAATTGGTGGTGTAAGCATCGGTGCTGTTGCAGTCCAGGCAGCTATTGCAATTATTGGATTTAAAATTACGTTAGTCCAAATCATAAGCCCAGGTACATATTTTATTAGCTGTGAAAGATATATACTAATTAAAAGAGGAATAATATGACAATATCATGATCGTGTACGTATCTTCTCCTATATACATATATAATTAAGATGTGCTGAAATAAGTGGCAGATTCAATGAAGATAAATTTTGATACAATGAAACATAATATGGTATCTGAGGATTGGTTTAATTTCTAGATGACAAGACCCAAACAAGCTTGTCCGTGAGAGGAATGTACAAGAATAGAATCCACTCTAAATAAAAGGCTTAATTACTATAGCTTTCCATATACTTGTACTGGTCCTTCACTGAACAGTTATGCTTTTAGGTTGGAAACTTAACAAAATTGCAATAATATTTTTGTGAGTTGTGTTTTACAAAATCCACGTGATTTATGTGTCATGTATACCAAATGTCACATTGATTAGATACTTCTCATGCATATCATCCATTTTAAATATCGATTGGATACATCACTCATAGCCATTTGAGCATTAATAAATGCACATTTCTAATCCATATACTCAACTCATAAAAAGTTATGTCAATTAACTTTGTGTTGATGCATGTAATTTGTGGGGTAAACTATTGCAAGGGAAAGGGAAGATTTTATATTACCTGGCGTATGCCTCTAGTAGACTAGTGTTAGAATCTGCCTGGAAAGTTATGTTGCTCAAGGATGCAAATCTGGTTCCACTAGTGTTATTACTTTCTATACCAATTGTCATGTTGTAGTGAACTTGGGCCAAAGGGATAATTATGTTTACTGCATTCCGAAGCCTTTTCATAAAACTGGCTCCTTTGGCGGTGTCATTGCGACCAGGAAGGGTGTCTGGAATGGGATGAGATGATGGGGGATCGTAACTGCCACTGTACTTGAGAAGTGCAATAGCAATGGTTGGGTCGAAAGGAGCGACGGCGCTATTAGCATAAGGACCCGCAGCCATGGAATAGAAACTGGCATTTTGGTCCGCTGTCACTAGTACATCCATTGTGTTGCCGGGACCTAACATGATGTAAGTGCTATTTATTGGTTCGACGTAGTCCCCATCCATTCCCACCACTCTTAGGGTGTGATTTTCGATGGTGAAGAACATTTGTTCATTCATCACAGCATTTACTATGCGCAGAAGGTAGGTATTCCCCTTGTCAACTGTCATATTAAATGTATTGCGATCTGGAAAAAAAAAAAAAATTATATATATTGACTGCATTTTAATTGACAGTGTATTAGGGACCAAAAAAAAAAAGGAAAAAAAAAAGCATGAAACAAAACAATTTTGCTAGCTACACACCGTCGGAACAATTAGTTGAAAAATTTCCAATATAGCCGTTGATGGTGTGAGCATCTGACTCGTCTGGTTGTAGATAATTTGAAGCCTTTTCCGATTGCTCGGCCACGCTTCCATTGTACCACGATCCTGCACGACAAATGAATGGGGGATAACAATTGTTTCGGAAACCAGAGCTCTGACACTATATTAGATGGAACTAACATAATCTATTAGGGAATGGATGGACAATATATATATGTCAAACTAACATAATAGATTAAAAAATATATATATATTAGTTTAATTGGAGATCATTAATACATACCAAGAACAATTGTTTCTTCACAATCGAACTGAATTTGAGGTGGATAGATATCAAGAGGAGGTAAAACAACAAGGGGACCGAGGACCGTGGCCCGTGACCAATCACTGTGTGCATGCCACCACAGGGTTCCTTCTTCATCTGATAATATGACATCTTGACTGAAACTTGATCCGTTTTGGATGGGGCATTGTGTGATGTATTCTGGACCATCATGCCATGGATTCCTTGGATTCTTCACTCCATGCCTGTAAACATGTTGACTAAAATAAGGAAATAGTCCTAAAACTGACGAGCTAAGATACGTATAACAAAGTAGTCTATAAATAACTTGTCCTTGTCGCCATCGATCCCTATAAGGGTAAAAATTATGTTATATTCACAATCATAGTGTGTTGTGATAAGGTTTCGATAATGTATACTTAAAAAAACCTTCTTAAAAATTATTAAATACCAAAACAAAACTAATAAGTCCTCCAAAGATTCCCATGAGAGAGAGAGAGTATCAATTACCAGTGAATCGTGACAGGATAATTTCCGAGGTTGTGAACATTCACTCTCACCGTATTCCCTTTGTGGGCGCGGATTTCTGGCCCAGGAAACATGCCATTAACCGTCAGCATGGGCTTTGTGACACAGTGGTTTGTAAAATTAGATTCAGTCAGCTACATAAAAGCCAAGGTAAAATAAATATTAGAAATGGCCAAAAAAGAATAATAATTTAATGTACTTAATTAGGTTCATAAATATCATGTAATTAATTAGCAATTTAACAGCAATAGGATCATTAGGAACATTTGCTGCATCTATCAATCATTTTTTTTGTCATAAAGATTAAAAATTATTATATGAGCCAAATGTATAACTACCTAAATACATTGGCTGCTAATATCGATCAGGTGCACATAATGCAAGATGCAAGATGCATCAGGTGACCTCTTCTAGAGCCCGTTGCGAAATATATTTTCGAAAACTGACCGTTGGATTAGATACCCTCTCATGTATGTCATGCCTACCAAAATCACAGTGATCCAATGGATGATTTATGAAAAATCCTGCTGCGAAAAAATGGTAACATTTTAAAGAACAAAAAAGTAACAGTATTACAAAGTTATATTTTTTAAAAATCAATCGTTGGATTGTTGTGATTTTTGGCAAGCATGACATACATGAGAGAGGTATCTAATCGAACGGTTTATTTTAGAAGATATATTCAGTAAGAGGCTCTAGAGGACGTCATCTGATATTAGCATCCCCGCCTAAATACCTTGTGATGAGTATTAGCAAGTTAGGTATCTTGGAGGTCAAATATATTGGGAAAATCGAATAATTTCTCAATTGAGACCTCCTAAACTCTAATGCATGTAATTAAAGTAGTGGTTGTAACCAGAAAAATTGCCATTATGGTTGCCACTGCAGACTAGTCTGCTAGCCAAGCTACTTGGAACGTAATGAAAGTTAAATAAATTGGCACTGTTGGTTGAACTTTTTAAAAGTAGTTTTTCATTTTTTAAAAATTTGTCAATGTTTGATTTCTGAACCGAAAGAAAAAAAAAAAGGAATTAATTTTAATTTTTTTGCTTTTTAGTTAAGAAATCATACATTGTTAATTTGAAAAGAGTAAAAAATCAAAAAGCAATTTTGTATTTTTGCTAAGAAATCAAATAATGCTAATTTTAAAGAGAACAAAAAGGAAAAAAAAAATTTACTTTTAAAAATTTCAGCCAAGCGAAGCCTTAACATAGTAAAGCACCGGGGCTTCTATTATAAGGTGCACCTTACACAACTTTGTGTAAAGTGACCTCTATATGACCCAATGCATAGTTAACACATTTTGAAAAACTGACCGTTGGATTAGATGATCTACTTATGAATTTCATGTACGTCAAAAATCTGATCAAACGGTTAGTTTATGAAAAAACTAACTTGGAAAAATTGGTGACATTTTAAAGAACAAAAAAGTCACAATTTTTTCCAAAAACTGATCGTCGAATCATTGTGATTCTTGACGAGCATAAAATTCATAAGCAGTTCATCTAATCTAATACGCAAAATTGAATAAGATGCACCTTATAATAGAAGCCCTAAGTAAATTAAGCACTTACAGTAAAGTTATACTCGAGGGCTGGGGCTAATTTTGGGCATACAGGGGAAGGGATGATTTCGGCCATGCTAAAGAGCAGGCCACTCAGAAACATGAACACTAAAAGATTAATGTTCAACCCCATTCTCTCACTCACTCACTCACTCACTAGATATTAATATTGAATCTGCGATCTTCATTTCAAAATTTGAGGGCTATTTATAGAAGCAGGTTGAGTTCTTTAGTTGCTGGTACGTAACATAATTATTAATAAATTTAATTATTTAATGTTTCCAAAATCACGTGAAACATTTATGGGATTTCAAAGACGGTGCTTTGTCCTAGCCTCCGTCTCCACACCAGATCGAAAATGCCAATTGTAGCCGGCCGGCCTAGTCAGTATTGAAATCTACCTACTTAATATTTGGTCACTCATTCAATTCCGTCAGTTTCTTCTAATATCTGTCATAAGTCATTATATTATTTACCTGACTCATGACTTCATTGTTAAATATTAAGGTTACACTGTTACATTGGACCAACCAATTAGTATGTTTGAGAAATTCATTATTTGATCGCGGGATGGAAAGAATTTAAGAAAAAGCTAGGGCTTCCTAGCTATCGTGCAGGCTTTCTGAAGGACCCAAAAATAATAATAATAATAATAATTATGCTTCCCTTGCAACATGCACTACAAAAAAAGTTATATTGTAGATTAGTGGTAGAGAATCAACATGCACTACAAAAAAAGATACCTGTTGCAACCCATTTGAACAATGGAAAACAGGATAGTTGCAAGAATTCCATAAATATTGATCGAATTTCCATCGCAAACCTGAATATCATCACTAAAGTATTATAATTAGATTAAAATTCAGTATTGTGACAGGATCAATCCGTTGCAAGTATAGAGTAGGAATTGAAGAGGGTGAAACCCGATCTGGTGACACGCTGGGGAACACAAAGT
>JAESVK010001393.1:730356-812515 GCA_017140935.1 Hamamelis virginiana | reverse complement strand
GAAAAATTCATTCATCATTTCTCCGAGTGGGGGGCAACTGAAGAGGGTGAAACCCGATCTGGTGACACGCTGGGGAACACAAAGTGTTTCTCTTCGGGTATTCAAGCGGATCGGGTGGTTAGCTTATTGTTGATAGGGATATTTAAACCCCGATCCATCAATTATTTGACTCACCCCGATAAATGGGTGATTTGACAAGTTTGATGTGACGCTCTAAAACACGTTTGATAAAGATATCACTGGCTCCTCTGACACCAAATCTATGTGCAGTGAGGGTACAAAGTAATCATTCAAGTAAGGCTATCCTTAAATGGCCACATTTGCTAATCACGCAAACATTAAATGCGACTGTTGAGGAATAGACAGATTAGGTTACTAAACCATAGAAATGACCTCTATCAACCTACTGTCTTATCACCGGAATCACTACATAAGAACCCAACGAGAACGGAGGAGGTACGTGGTTCTATCCCCTCTTGAACTCCATCTTTATTTCCTTCTTCTTTTTCTAACTTCACCATCGGAGTTCATTTGGCAGACACCTCACCGGTGACCACGATTCTAGTATTCAATTTACATATCCATTTCTTCTATCCTTCAGACCCATCCAGGTTCTACAATATTCGACATCATCAGGAATATTTGCAACGTCGCCTTTTGCATCTCTCTGTAACAAAAATATCCGTTGCTGAATGTGCTTGCAACAGAAGTTTATACCTTCAAGTGAAGGAAATTGCCGTCTCTACAGCTCCTTTTTTTTTTTAGTGGTGTGATAATTACATCCAATTCATAACAGACGTACATGTGGTAAAGAAGTTAGGATGAACAAGCAAGCTCATCATTATCTTATTCTTCGTATTTGGTTGACTAATTATTAACATATCACCATCCATATAATTAAATTTGTAACACAATTTTAGGGATTGTGATTGCGATATGCTAACCCAAATCTCGAGAATAACATAATGATGAGATTGCATGTTCATCCTTGCTTATTTCTTCACTACATGTGTAGCATGAGCTGGGTTTTAGTAACCTCTTTGGCCCCATGTTGATTCTAGCTCTTCTATATGGTGCACCTGTACTTAGCGGTGACAGAAGTCCGAGACATAGTAAATGCTTGAGAGAAAAAAGTCGAGTTTTAATTGAATGGTTTAATTTATATTTTATTGTTTTTTAATTGATCTGTTTATTTAGATTATTAAAGACAATTGAAACTTAACCAGAAAAAAAAAAGCATGAAGAAATTCTGAGTTTTCCAATTAATTGCATTGCACATGATTAATCTATCTTTCAGGGAATCACCTTTGTCGCAATCTGATAGATTAATCATGTGCAATGCAATTAATTGGAAAACTCAGAATTTCTTCATGTGAAAACATGCTTTCACCTAAAGAAGTTGGATTCCCCAAATACTACAAAATTGCCCCACATACCACTCCAAAAGAGAGAAGCTTTGTAAGGTCTGGAGGGTCGTTAGTGAACATGTGAGGGTTGAGGCGGGGTTTGAGTAGAGCTTGATATATATATATATATATATATATATATATATATATATATATATATATATATATATATATATTGTTTGCCTTTTCTTTCAGATTCTAGTAGTCTTGAGGACTATCTCTTTGACATCTTAACACTTGTATCTGGGTGCATTGAGTATTGCATTTGAGAGGCTCGCAAAATTATAAGGGTTGGAAACACCATTGCATTGAAGTTGGGATATGTAACCTCTTACTATTAACGATGATATATATGTTTTTTAACTGTTTGAGAAAAATACAATTTCTAAATGCCGTGCTTTATGAATTCAATTGATTATGAAAGTAATTGCTTGATACATGGAGTATACTGCTTTATGAACTTTGTGAATCGTGAGACAGATATGCCATCGACAAAAACAATGACATTTTTTAATGGTAAAATTTGTTTACAATCTATATTTTGAGATGCTAACATCGAATTACTGTAATTTTTGGCAGACATGACATTCGTAATAATAGTATCTAATTCATCTGTCAATTTTTCAAAATATATATCCCACAATTGCCTATAAGTATCATGTTGACTTTGGAGCATGTGCTGCTAGGAACATTACTCTCTCTGTATATATTATCATTAATTAAGTTGTCCCACAATTGAACCAGCAGCAGCCCAATGACTCCTATTAAGTAATAACTCGGTGGTTGTCCGATGCAGTCCAATAATCACGAGTGGGTTATTCTCGAATCTAGCTACCAACAAAGCCTCCTAATCGTTTTTAGTATGCAAAATATAACTTAATTAAAAAATGTGGTTGAGATGTCTATTTGGAATAATCAAACATGCCTTTTCAAACCAAACCCTTAATATCTCTATGTTAAAGTAGAATAATAGAATATAGCATTATACTAAGGAGGCTGAAAATTTTTGAAATGAGCTAGAAATGCACTCATCTGTTAAGTTTTCCCGTTTTATATTCTCGTCCACATGTTTAAGTGCCATATCAGCACAATAAAAATTTTCATTTTCACTGTTTCGGGTGTCTTTTCAATGTTATCAACACAATAAAAATATTCACTTTCACTGTCCACATGTTTAAGTGCCACATCATTAATTATCAAAAAAAAAAAAAAAAAGTGCCACATCAGCACAATAAAAATATTCAGCACAGTAAAAATATTCATTTTCACTGTCCACATGTTTAAGTGCCACATTTTCACTGTCTTGGGTGTATTTTAACTGTCATGGGTGTATTTTCACTGTTCTTGGTATATTTTCATTGTGTTTTTTAGATTTTTATTGTGCTTTTTTTCTTTCTTTTCATTTTTTGTTTTTGTTTTTGTTTTTGTTTTTTTTTGTTTTGTGCTTTTGAGTATTTTCACTATCTTTTTTCTAAAATCTCATTTTCAAACTCAGTGAAAAACCATAATCTCTTTTACTGCTTATAAAAAAAAAAAGAAAACAAAAATTTTACTTTTTTTTTTTTTTATAAAAAAAGTACCGCTACCAAAAAAGCTCAAAAAAAACGGTTTTAAAACAGCTTTTATGGGAGCCATCTTGTTTGCCTGAAAAGAAAATAAGGTCAAGACAAAATGAATATGATTTTAAACCATCTTTAATAATGTTCAAAACTGTCTTTGTTAAGCTGTACTTTAAGAAGACAATTTTAAAGCATCTTTAAAATCAAAATAAGAAAACGGTTTTAAAGCGTCTTTGTTCAATTGTACCTAAGAAGACAGTTTTAAAGCGTCTTTAATAACATACATAAGAAGACGGTTTTAGTAACATCTTCTTGTTAAATTGTACCTAAAAAGACAGTTTTCCAAGACAGTTACAAAACCGTCTTATTTTAGTCACAACTATTTCACAAAAAAATAAAAATAAAAAATAAAAAAATTCCCCATTTCCATTTATAACGGTTTAAAACCGTCTTGCTTTAGTTTGTTTACAACCTGTGTTCACAGTCTACAATATATAACAATATATTTTGCTATCATTCACCCATAACACCCATACATGCATGCAAAATATCATAATCCAACAATTACATATAATTATATATATATGTTCGGTCTAATATTCAAAACACGAGTATGATTATATATGTAATGGGAATTTACACTTGTCGAAGTTACAAAATTCAAACTTAAGTACATGTATGTGTCCGGCCACGTACATAATTTTTTTAAAGTACAAAATCCACCAATTAAACTGCAGCCCTTTGTAAAACAAGTAACACATCCCCAAAATCCAAAATGACAGTGCCACATGCCTATAACGCTTGAGGCCTACATAAAATATAAAGAGATGCATCGAGTTTGAGTTCGAAAATCATAACAAATATACATAGCTTCAAACTCAATCAAAAAGACACTAGCACATAAAAAAGGCCTAAAACAAATAAATACCATATCATAAGTAAATAAAAAGAACAATACAATTCTATTATAATACAAGTTATGGAAACCAAACCATTTTTCAACTTTACAGTATACAAGAATTAGTACATGGAAACATATCGAAGCTCCAAATTGAATAAGCCTAGTACATATCCATGTTTTTAATGCACCATTATAATCATGTAAGTCACTATGTTGAGGCTAGAGATATCTAGATATTACCTAACTTACATATGTTCTTGGCTACCAATCTTTGGACAGGTTCCATGATCCCTCATCTAGCCTAATTAGTTACTTATCAACAAATATTTAATCTTTCAATATGTTTGCTTACAATATACTGTAAATGTAAACAAGTTGACATGTTTGGGCAAATTTGGAACTTAAGTGAATTTGACTTGGTCCAAACCAAACCATTTGTGTTCAATCCTGTCGAAGAACATATGGCAATCATTGTGAGTTTTAATCACTTAGCCAAGTATTAGGATCGTATGTTAGCAAATTTATTGATATTCTAATCAACAGCCTAACCTGAAAAACATCCAACTATCGATCACTACAATGATCTTGACAATATAGGTGACATGCTCATATATGTTACCTAAATCCATATAATGAATAAGAACGGTATAATGAATAAGCTTGATTGTGTTGTAGAAATTTTTTTCCTGCTCTTTCTTCATAAATAGACAAGACTGGAAGAATTAGAAAGTATTTTCTTCCTTTTTTAGTTGTTGAGGAGAGCCCAAATGGCCCCTTGGGCTACACAACAGAGGCAAGTCTATCCCCCTTCCCTTCCCAAACCAAACCCCCCCCACCCACAAAATAATAATAATAATAATAATAATAACAATGATAATAAAAATAAAAAAGAGATTCAAAGACTCAAGCCCAATACCTCCACCTCACATGAAAAGGATTCTTTATCATTCTATTAGTACAACTTGAAGTTCAATGCCATAATCGCATTATCATTCAACAGCCCTGGTACCAATGCCTTCACCTCCACCTTCCTTGATTTTTATTGTTCGGGCAGAATATCTTTCTAAATCTTACAAGTACTCTTAAGGCTTCCTACTAAAATAATTGCTTCATGACAGATTTTGTATCCCTCTGGAATGCCCCTACTTGTAATGAAACAAAGGGTTCAAGATGTATATTTGCCGGTCAAAAAAAATTGTGGTATGCTTGTCACAAGTAATAGGGGAAGAGTAAAGCAATGGCCAACCTCTATCACCCCACAGAAAACAAAAAAAAAGAAAAAAAAAAAAGTAGGATATGATTGAAAATTTCACTGACTAGCTTGATGGGATAGGACACAAAGTCACTTAATAGAAAGAGTCATACCAGCACTTTTACACATACCAACACTTTTGCGCTTCCAAAGTCACAAAGTTTAACCAGTTACAGCTTGCTGCAATTTGTTCAAGTAAAAGAAAGTTAAGTTCAAGCTTTAAGGAAAAATTCAGTAATGGGAGGCAAAAATTAGAAATGCTATTGATCACCTGAATGCATGAAAAGGTGTACTGCAAAAACTTTAAAATGTTGGGTATAAGTTAAGTATAACTATCAGAAAAAAAAGAGAAAATTAAGAAATATGAATATATCTTCTTATTGATTACAAAATTTAAATTTGTTCACTAGAATAGAAAAAGGCATCCTGTCACACCCCTAACTTCAATAGTTATCATAACGAACTCATTTTATGATTTTCATAGAACATTCCATCGTAGATCAAGTTCTCAAACAAATATTAATAGTAAATTTATACAAATCTTACTATCCCTTAAATTTTTTGTATACCAATAAATCTTGGATTTTCCATTAGTATACTATGGCAGTTATTAAATAAGTATTTATCAAATAGCAAGTGTTTCTACACATAAGTGACTTTGTTCTAGAACAAGCTAAGGTTCAGCTTTCTAATTGTAAAGAATTAGTCATCTAGATTTAACGTTTAGTTTATAAGAAGCTATGGAAACTTGTTAATGTTCTGTACTTTTTCATTCTTTTTTTCTTTTCTTTTTTTCATGTGTGATAGGACTCACAGTCCCCTAACATTTGAAGAGTAAATAGAGCCACAAAGGGCCATTCTTCAACGAGAGTAGCTTGACACCAAAAAAATAACCCATCCAATAATAATAACCATAGAAGTTTCTTCCTTGAGTTGATTAATGAGTCTAATTGATTTTTTTTTTTTCAACCTTAACCCCTATAGGATTTTAAAAATAACAGTAATTACAATATTTTATGTATATATATACACATTTAACACCACCAAGCTCTAGCTAGGGGTTTATTATTTTCTTCAATTATAACTCTTACTTTGTCGTTTGTTCCAACCTAAAGCCTCATTAGATAAATTTTCAAACACCTATATCTAAGTCTAGATCAATGGGTAAGGGTGCTTTGAGATGTATAAAGATAAAAGAAAAAAAAAAGATTCAAAAACGACTTGGGCAGAGCATCACATTGCAAAAGATCCAAACCGAAATTTGGGAATTACTGGAAGCAATTTTGGTAGGTTGAGAGCATCCAAAATGAAAGAATGGCATACAATTAAACAGCTTAACGCATAGCACCATCTTCTGACCCACTTACCAAAAAACATCCAAAAATGGTTTGCCCAATTATAATTAAAGTCAGTCCATGCAATTTCTTGGAAGGAGCAGAGTGTGATGTTTGGCATAGAAAATGTGTTCTTCATTTATCTAAAGATATATATGTAACACATTTTCTGTGTTGAGCTAAGTTCGATCAGCTCTCATTATCTTAAATTGTTTTAATAGAGACACATACACAATTTACTTATGCACACACACACCACATGCGAGCACACACTCATAATTCTCAATTATTATAAACACGGAACATATTGATACTAGAAAGAAAATTTTGGCATGCAACTACTTTCTCCTTTCAAGTTTAAACATACACAAGCATGCCCAAAGCGGTTATTTAGATCTAATGGAGCAATCTCAATCATTAATTTTGTTTATTTAAATGAAAATTCGAGTTTTGAATTAACAGAGCTGGAAAGGCTCATGTCTAGACTCCTCAACACATCAAATGGAAAAATATTAAACGTTAATGGATATATATATATATATATAGATGCTTCCTAACAAACACATAGATAAGATGAACATAGCCACATTTGGATGAAATACCCATGCACTGACATGGTCAACTCTAAGATATGCTAACCCAAATAAAACCTATGCCTAAAATTGGTCTTCCTGAAGACCTTGCAGTTAGCTACTACTCAAATCATAAATAAAGGAAAAAATAAAGAAAAATGTAAGAGCTTACCTCAAATCAGAAGAGGCTACGGCTTGCATCAAGGGTTTCCAATAGGATGTCAAGCAAAAATCTGTCAAGACCTTATCGAAACCAAATCAAATACTATCAATACACCATGTATATAAGATATCAAGCAAAAATCTGAAAATTTATAAAATAAAATAAAAAATGCGAAAACCTACCTCAAAACAAGTTTGTGCTTCACAGAAGGATGCCAAGAACACTGCGGATAGGGATCAACCACTGTATGTCGATTTTTGGATGTTCTTGCAACAACCAACCTCAAGTGAGTGCAAATAGAGAAGGATCACGCTAGGTTGAGAGAGAGAAGTCGTGAGATAGGTAGAGAGATTGGAGAGAAAGCATGGGAGTAGATTTTTGCTTGCTATAGAAATCGGAGTTATGGGTTCAGATCAACGAGCACAACAAATGAGCAAGCTCGATTAAGTGTGAGAGAGATCAAGCTAGAGTCATCTTCTAAATCTAGTAAGCTAGGGCTTAGGTGAGTTTGCACACTGGATGAGGAAGCTATGGAGTGTCAAAGAAAGCTTTGCTATATATAGATCGAGTTTAGAGAGGCGAGATCGATGCATCCACACGGCTAGGGTTCACGATAGAGAAGGTTCAGGGAGATGGAGGCTAGTTAAGGGTCGACAAACATTTGGGTGTGCACCGTCGTTCGAGGGATGGGAGGGTTAAGGTTTCCCCTCTTCCGCGAATGGAGAGAGAGATCTTGATGGAGTGAGGCAGCGTGTGGGTTGATTTTATTTTGGGATGACGAAGGTGATGTCGAGCTAGGGTTTCACGAGGGAGCAGAGAGATGGAGAGAGGTTAATTTAGGAGGGAACCCAAAATCAGATCGCGCCAAATAAGATAGCTGGCAAGGTCATGTAAAATAATGGTCATATAAATATAAACGGTGACATGGTGTCCTTTTACCTTATCCCAAAAAGACGGTTGGTATAAAGCCGTCTTTAAATATTAACCAATCAAAGATGGTTATTAAAAAACTGTCTTAAATACTTTATAACAAAGACGGGAACTCAAAACCGTCTTCTTTTGTCTATTTTGAAGACGGTTTTTAAAACTGTCTTCTTATTACTATCTTATTTGTCCATTATTGTAGTAGTGTACGTACTCACAGTGAAAATACCAAACTTTTCCAATTTTTACTGTTTTTTTTTTTTCACTGTCCTTCTGTTTCACAATAAAAATGTGTGTCAATGTGTGTATTGGGTTCTTGTGAATAAGAAGAAGAGGAAGAATAAGAAGAAAAAGAGGAGAAAGATAAAATCAGAAGAGAAAGAGAGAGTAGAGTTACTGTTACCGCCATGGATCAACTCGCCTCGCCTCGTCGAGTCTCTCTTTGTGCTCTCTTCCATCATGGATCGGAACATGATCGAACTTAAGTTTCCGGCATGGATGAGCTGGACGATAATTTCTTCGTCTGGTACAGTCAGGGCTTCTCTCCAATGCGAAGAGGATCCTTATCTTTATCCTTACATGTTGTTAGGGTTTACAAAAGATCCTTATCCTTATCGTTATCCTTATGTGAGGAGAGTTGCTTTCTTAACTAATAGGTAATATAATTAACCGAGGTAAATGTGCAGAGTATTACATAACCTCACATTGCCACATCAGACGGTGACTACGGGCAGTTTGGACGAGAGAGATAGCATTTTTCTTTTAAAATATATAGTGTTCGTATTCCATATCCAAGAGTATATATTATTAGAATTAGAATGCATTATTTCAAGAAAAAAAAAATCCAACCTAGAATGAACTATTTAATTAGCTCTAATATATGATTATGCTAAACCGTAATTTAGTTTAGCTTAACTATTTAGTCAAATCCTTAGTTTACAATTAACCCTAATTGTATTCATCTAAGTTTTTATCCATAAATTCTCATCTTGTACCAAATAATATTTAATTTTATAAGCTATATGGCCAAACTAATTTTAAATAGGATGCACATATACACCCTTTATATTATCTCACCTTGGATTTTGTTGAGCCACTATGAACTTTGATTAGTGGACAAAATCTTGATAGTTTTCAGGCGAAATTATAGTTTGCCCCTTGAACTATAGGCCGCTTTTAAATTGTGCCCCTATAATTTCTATTGAAGCAATGTGCCCCTTGAATTATAGAAAAGTATCAAACGTCTAATGGTGTTTAAATTAAAGGTAAAATTACCTTTCTACCCTTCAATAACTAGACTAAAAACAAAAAAAAAGGCATCATGGGTCACAAATACCCATCGTTCAACGAAAGCCGGCCCTGGAGGTAGGTCGAAGAGGCCACACCGCCTAGGGCATCAAAATTTTATCAGTTTTTAGGACTTCGTCTTGGGATAAAGCTTGAGTATATATGTATTGTATAGAGCATCCCATTAAGCATTAGCCCAAATCCAAAAGCTCTTAACTCAGCCTTGTAACCAAAAAAAAAAAAAAAAAGTATGAGTTTCTCGATTTGAGATAAACAAATTCTACAATTTAGCCTCTATTTATTGTTGTTGCATTTTTCCTTAGAATATTAATTTTGTTGATTTCATGGTAGCATTGTTCTATTTTTGTATAATTCATTTATGGAAAATATAGTTGAATTATATTCAAGAGTTGTAATCGAATTTTGTTTATTGATGTAATTATATTTGTAACGATGATAAGAGGTTCAAGGTGAGCCTATTGAAAACCCTTCTTGTGAATTGCTGGTTGATTTGTTGCATGTCTTATTTATTTGTTTGATATATTTGTAATAGTGATAGAAAGTTCGAGGTGAGTCTATTAACAACCCTCATTGTGAATTGATTGTTGTAGGTTTTGTTTATTTGTTTGATATATTTGTAATGACGACAGGAGATATGGGGCAAGTCTATTGAAAACCCTCATTGTGAATAGATTGTTGTAGGTTTTATTTATTTATTTGATATATTTGTAATCATGACAGAAAATTTGGGGTGAGCCTATTGAAAAAACTCTCTTTGTGAATTGATTGTTGCAGGCCTTCTTTATTAGTTTAAGGAAAAATTTCATTTGTTCCCCCTTTTTGTCCTCCCTTTCTATTCTGTCTCGTGCATTTGATTAACTTGAAATAAGTATTTTGAGAAACCAATCGTTGGATTTGATGTTCCACTTATACTTATCATGAATGCAAAAGATCACATTAATCTAATGGTCGGTTTTTGCAATTATGAAAAAAATTATAAAAAATAATGAAAAAATTGTGAAAAACTGTCACAATCTATTTTTTGAAAAACCAACTGTTAGACCAATATGATTTTTTGCATTCTTGATACGATTTTTTGCATTCTTGATACTTATAAGAAGAGCATCAAATTCAACGGTTAGTTTTTCAAAACAACTATTCCAAGTTGGTTAGATGCACGAGAGATGACAAAAAGGGAGGACGGATAAAATTGTTGTTAGTTTAATTATATTAATAACGATGATAGGAGGTTTAGGGTGAGCCTATTGAAAACCCTCTTTCTAAATTGATTATTATTGGTTTTAACTTTTTTTTTTCTTTTAAAAAATATATATATTTATAACGCTGATAGGAGATTCGGGGTGAGCCTATTGAAAACCTTCTTTGTGAATTGTCTGTTGTAGGTTTTAGGCTATGAGAAATTAAGGTTCAAGAACTAAAATTTTACACGCAAGATTTTTTGTCCGCAACATTTTAGAAGTTCGCCTAGAGCATCCAAAATCCTGGGCCAGCCCTGGTTCAAACCCAATACCATTTCTCTCCTTCCTCATCAGACCGCACTACAAAGTGAATCAAAATCCTAGAAATTGATGTCCATGTCTCCATTAACACCTGAAAATTCTCAAACCAAAACCCTAGCCCATGCATTCCTCTCACTTCATTACCCAAACACCGGCTGGGAGCAGAAATCCCATGAACAAGTGATAGTGCGTATAGATTAAACCAAAAAAAAAATAAATCCGAATCATCTACAAGAAAAGGATGAATCCATACCTTGAGATCTGTCTGGATTGATCTCAAAAATCACGAACTGTAGAACACTGCTCGATCCCTTCAAGCCTTCTACCGTATTCCCCAATGCCAAAACGTGAAGAGAGAGTGGCTCTCTATGTGCTCTCTTTGATGGACAGCAGGGTTTAGAGAAAATATTTTGTCTTAACCTAGTGGCTGCCCAACATGGCATATATATAAGCTACGGTAGGGACCTAAAGGCAAATAAGTTTCGGGCTCCTAATGCAAATATTAAAACCTATTTACATTAATTATAATTCATTCCACTAAAGAATTATAACTGCACTTCCTAGCTTATTCGAAATTAAATTTCGAACTCTTTGTTATTAAATACTTATTAATCTCCCCACGTTAAGATTTCAGATACCCATTGATTAAATTAAATTACTGACAATTTTATTTAATCAACATTTGTTAATCTCCCTGAGACTTTCCACTTAACTTATTTGATATGTCGAATACAAAATCCACCTGCAGGGTTTGACATAATCAAAACTTATAAGTATCCTCAGGGGAGGTATCATCAATCCCTATACTAGGACGTGGATTCCGTCAATAATTAATATTCACCGTACAATTAATGCAGTTATCCAACTCATCGAGATTATTGACCTAAAAAGATCTCACTCTTTATGAATCAAAATAACTAACAATAAATGCATGTGTTTATTAAATATTTTGGGATTAAGAGTATAAGTATTCATAATAACCATGAGGTATTAATTATTTTATGTGTCGGTATAAAATAATTACCCCAAAACGGTCCCGTTCAATACACACAAGTGTACTAGCACAAGAAGTTGGAACTAAACCATTTCCCGTAGTCAAGACAAACCTACTGAAATCGTGTGCTACAATCTTACCGATGGTGTGCCCAATATCATCTCAGATTGTGAACAATAAGCTTATATTCTACAAGAATTGATGATCTGATCTTCTGTGTATAAGCCGAACTCTACACACCAAATCATCTACTATGTAGAATAAAAGACACACATGCATAATATTATAAGATAATATAATGCAAACATAGCTCATACAGATTCTCATTTAAAATGCAATATCATAATTCATTAATAAATAAATAGCAATGTCTATTACATAAAAGCATGACTTTTAGTATATATCCCCAACATCACCTCCACCAACACTAGTGGGGTCCGACTACCCAAACTAGATCCACAACGGGGGGGCACGCCAATCATCATTCAAGAACAGCAAATGGGAGTTATAGAGAGAGATAGAAAGAGAGGATTCAAGAAGGTTTTAGGGAAAGAAATCAAGAAAATATGATAATACCGCATAACATCAAGAACAGTGAGAACAACAAGACATGAAATTGTTCTTGTCCGTGCAAACAAAAAATGAAATTAATCAACTAATTACCTCATTTTCTCTAATCCAATGTATATTTCCAATTCCTTATTCCAATTGGACCATTCATCTAGGAACTTTCTCAAGCAACACCAATGATGTTGTCTCCATTGTTGAAGCTTGACATCACCTGAAAAAGCAGAATGCCTCGAGGATTGACTTTGATCCAAAGACAAAGAGAGCTTGAAAGACGGCGACGAAGGATCGATTGTTGATTTCAAATTCAAGTTAAGATCGGCCGTTGATGATGTAGGAGGAACAGGAAGAATAAGAATCGGACGGACCAGCTTCGTCGCCGGAATTGGGGTGTGCTGGCTAGTGGGAAAGTCGCCGGAGAAGGAGGATCAGAGAGATAGGGGCATGAGAGAGTGTCCCGTCCATATTCTTGATTTGGGTCGGTACACTGTTTTGTTTGTCTGGGTTTGGATTTTCCAACCCAAGAAGGGCATAGGGAGCGGATGTTGACACACCCTCTTATTATTAGTCCACCCCACCAATTTTGATTTTTTACCGTTTTATGAAAAAATACATTGTTTTTAAGAAAACTAGCCGCGCTATCCACTAGAAAACATCATTTTGAACAACTTTGTAGAAAATTTTTTTTCCAAAATCTATCATTTAAGTAGACTTTTTGACCATTTTATTATTTTTACAAAATATTTCGTAAAAAATGCCAAAAAGTCTGCTTAAATGATAGATTTTGGAAACACTTTCTTCTACAAAGTTGTTCAAAATGATGTTTTCTAGTGGATAAAGCAGCTAGTTTTCTTAAAAACAATGTATTTTTTTCATAAAAAGGTAAAAAATCAAAATTAGTAGGAGTGGACTAATAATAAGAGGGTGTGTCAACATCCGCTCCCAAAGGCATATTGGTCCTAAAAATTGAGAAAGCCGGTCAACCGTATGAGTTGCACTAAAATAGTTCAAGACACATTGTTTCAATCAATAATCTAAAAACGATTTATACTTTAAGGTGTGAACTGCAATTTTTTCCTAGTTTTTAAGATAGATTGTAAATTAAGCAGCAATTTTTTCTAATATTTTTGTCCCTTTTTTATATAATAAATAACATGGCGACAAGCCACATTAATTAGAAGCTTCGTGGCATTAAAATTGACATGCATGAAATCAACGCAAGCATGAATGTCATCCATCATCAAACCATTAGTTATTGCATTAGATGATAAACAAATGTTAGGAAAATAATTCAGAAGAGAAGCATTAATCTTTTATATTAATTGCATTGTTTAAATGTCCCCACAATGGTGACATTGCTTAAGAGAGAGAGAGAGATATTTGTGAATTGCATAAACCTCATACGGTCATACCTACAAAAGAAAAACTAAAGAAGCTCAACACACAGAGCCAGCCATTGAGAGCTGCATCCTGAACATTAAACCTAGCTACCATTTAGCATGATAGAAAAGTACAACATACAGATGGAGCCAATGGTTTAGGACATTTAAATTATTTATGAAAGGTTTAAGTAGGACTTGGATCATGAAGCAGGACAAGAAGGCATGTCATGAGGGCGCGGGAGCATGGTCGAATTTGGTGTGATACCATTCATGACTATAAGAGCAGTGTCCATACCCCAGGTGGTATGCCGTTCCAAATGACAGTGGATGAACCACACCCCTGACAATAAACATCCATGTTAGAATCTCTACCATATATTAAACATTCATTTTTTTATTCTTTGGTGTGATACTTTATATATATATATATATATATATATATTGAAGATACAAAGATTAAAAAAAGTTTAAATTATCTTTGATTGTCAACCAATGTGTATACTAAAGGGAAGAAATTTTAGTTCAATTAAAAGAATTTTATCAGGATATGTGACCTTTTTTGAGAGCATGTTTACTTATATACTTTTATGATTTTACTTATATTAGTTATCGGTAGAATTTATGGGCTTAAGTCTACTTGTGTACTTTTATAATTACATAGGGATGTTTTTCTCCATCAAGGCTTTTTTTTGGATTCATATATTTTATATATACTAGAATTGCACCTGTAAATTTTTGTAGAGAAAAATATTTTTAAAAGGTAAAATATAATGTGAACAATGTAATTAAAATGAAATATTTTATGTTATCAAAATTGTGTGATTAAAAAGGTTTGAAAAATCTAAACTGTATAAAAATGATATTAAATCAATACTTATGAAATTAATAACTTATAAAATTTTCATATTCTAAATTTAAGAAAAAAAAAGTACTAAAAATATTAGCAAAACTATATTTATTTTTTGTTGGAAATAAGAAATATAAAGCAATTTATTTGGTATTTTATAGTAATTAATTGTTTGAAAAGTCGTGCTTTATCTAAAAATGATTTAGAATTTGAAAGAAATTTAATTTAATTAATAATAATTTTACTCTATTTAGTAGATTTTCATATTAGCAAAATTTTATTGTTGAAATTAAGTGAGATTATGTTTCAAAATTTGAGTTAGACTTAAAAAAAAAAAAAAAAAGTACTATTCATAAATAATTTTAATTTAATTCTTGTTAGAAAGCCTATTTATTGTGATGGGTGGAATTTTAAGAGATAATATCTATTTATGTACTTTTACAATTATATAAGAATATTTTAGTCAATCAAAAGATTTTCCCTCATTCACACTTTTATTTATAAAAATATAGACTAGCAATGAAACAAGTGCATTGCATATAAAAATTATAAAAAATTCAAGGAAACTACACAAAAGTGTTACTTTTCATGTAATGAAAGAATAATTAACAATGAATTGTAAAAGTACAAAAATTGTTTCATATTGAATGTTAAATATTATTTCATATCTGTCAAGCTTGTATGTATATCTTCAATTATATGTCATATTATTATGAAAAATAATATAAAGTGAATCCAATTACTATATATATATATATATATATATATATATATATAGGAATGATACTAAATAAGGTCGACCTTATGCAAGGTCGGCTCCATATGGCCAATTTTAGATGACAGTTCGTAAAATTGACCGTTGGATTAGATGTTTCTCCTCTGTATGTCATGCCTGCAAAAAATCACACTGATCTGACGGTTGGTTTTTGAAATGTGTCATTGTGAAAATATGCAACTTATTTGTTCTTCAAAATATCACAATTTTTTTAACAGCAGTTATTTTAAAAACCAACCGTCGGATCACTGTGATTTTTTGCAAGCATGACATATCGAGGAGAGCGTCTAATCCAACGGTCAATTTTATGAACTCTCATCTAAAATTGGCCATATGGAGCCGACCTTACGCAACTTTGCGTAAGGCTGGCCTTATAGTATCATCCCTGTATATCTATATTAAGTAAATGATAAGGTTTTATTGTACTATTATTTTGTTTTATCTGAGATTTTATTGTATATGGTATAAGTATATAAAAAGTAAAATAAAATAATCCTTGACAAAAATTATAAGAAGCGCTGTACACAATCTTATCTTTTTAAAACCTTCCTGTTACAGATCTTTAAAAGATGCTAAAAAATTTAAAATTTATAGATATTTTAACTTTGTTGATATTCTATTAGGCTTTTTTTTTTTTTTTTTTTTTTTTTTTTTTTTTTTTTTTTTTTTTTTGTTTAAGTTTTTGTATACTATAATAAAAAATATATCTCTCCCATCTCAAACAATTATTAATTCTTCAAGTAAAAAAATAATATAATTGAATATAATATACTAAGGAATAATATGAGAATGTAAAAATTAAATTTATGATTTATGGTTTTAAATTTATGATTTATGTAAAAATCAGTTTACACCTTTTAAAAACCTATTTCAAACATACAATTCTCAAACATAAGTTGATTCTACTCTCATATATATATATATATATATATATATATTACTACGTACTAACTTCTATTTCTCTTAATTTTGTTACTTCCTAACATGAAAAACCAAAAAATATATATCCTAATCGCCATAATTTGATTAATTAGCTTTGCTATTCAGATGGTTTGTATAGACTGCAACTGCGGCCAAATGCTAATTAAGTGCCCAAACCCGAACTTGTCACTCTTAAGTTATATAAATGACGTACCAGGATTATTTGCAACGAATCTGATGGCAGCCCATCCTTGATAAGGAACTGAAACAGTGTTAAGCAGTGGTGGATTTTGGGTGTTGTAATAATGATATGGATCATATGATTCGTTGAAAGTCACATTAAAACGTCGCCCAAGTAAATAGAAGCTATGACCGTGGAGATGCATTGGATGATCCTCGGCTCCACTCGCTGACCCTTGGAACACTATCTCCACAACATCATTGTGTTTTACCAGTAGCACCTTGCTCCCATTGATTAATGTACCTACAGATGATGCCGATAAAGGAAATCTGTCCACCCCGTTGCATTTTCCCCTTGTAACGCACCTATATATTGTAATTATAAGATTGAGAATTAGTTATTCTCGGCCAAAGGTAAAGATAACATTCAACCTCCGTTTTTATCTTTTGTTTTCTTCCTCTGTTCGTGTGTATGATAAACTTTGAATAGATATTTTGATAACCAACCGTTGGATTAGATCGATGATTTCCGGTTTGTCAAAATACTTGAATTGTCCCACGTACATTGGACATACATGTAAGGGATCGAGGAAGAAAAAAGAGTCTATAAACGGAGGTTGAATGGATTTTTCCTAAAGTTACAAAATTTTAATGATAATAAATTACTCTAAGTAACATATCGATCATGCTAGAGGAAGAGAATACCTGAAAGAAGAGTTTAGCATAAAATCAGTTGAAGGTGAGACGAAACTTATGTTGCTCATGGTGGCATTTATGGTACTAGCAGTCTGATTAGCATACACGGCAAGTGTTGTATAGTATCGCTTAAACTTGTGTATTGGTATAGTTTGGTTTGTTGAGCTCTTAATGCGCCTAAAAAATGCTTCTGCCTTGGTAGTATTACCAGAATCAGGAAGGGTATCATTTGGATAGACTGGAGTTGATGGGGTTTCATATTTGAAAATGGCTGTAGTGGCAGCAGTAGAGATAGGTGGAATGCCATTTTTATAAAGACCAGCGGCCATGTAATAGCTTCCCCCACTTTGTTTTGCTGTCACCAAGACATCCATTGTGTTCCCCGGTGCCATCAAGATGTAATCTGTTTGTATGGGTTTAATATAGGCTCCATCCATTCCCACTACTCTTAGAGAGTGATTTGCAATTGAGAAGAACATTTCTTCGTTCAGCACTGCATTGATTATGCGAAGGAAGTATGTCTTTTTGGATACGACCGACATCGTAAATGTAGTCTCTGCAACATATATGGTATCATCCTAATTAATCAAATTGCCTATAACATTTTGTTAGAAAGTAATTTGTAATTTGAAGAAAAGTCTAGAATAGCATTTAAAGAATGCAGTTGGGAATTGTTTTCTCCTTGGTCTATTCATCTTCCAATGTGTCTAGAAAACTGAAGTTTTAATGGCTTTGTTTCCTGAGTCTTCTTATATATAATTGTAAGGGATGTTTTATGTAATCAAGTAAGTGAAGAAAATCAAACCAATGCAGGAGCAGCAGCTTTGCAATTCCCCTTAAAAATCTCCCCTGTTTTTTCTTTTTCAGTTTATAATATATAGAAAAGTCCAGCTCTTGCTTTGATCAGATTTTCTTTTCTATTCAAATCCTCCACTTTGCTTCCACTGTCCCCAACACATTTAACAAATAAATGGCATATATATAAATAAGATACTCCACCCCAGATAGCTAAAGCCTTTCTTTTGACTAAGGTTTTAAACGGATATTATATATGTGTCTAAAAATATGGAGCTATTGATAAAAAAAAAAAAAGAAAAAAGAAAAAAGAAAATAGACCAATAGGTAATTATTGAAAACGTATTTTGAAAAATAGACCGTTAAATTAGATATTATGCTATGTTTCACATGCCAAAAATCACAGTGATCCAACGATCAGTTTCTCAAATATATCACTGAAAAAAACTGTGCCAGTTTTCATTGGTCAAAATTTTTCACAATCTGTATTTTGAGATGCAGATATTGGATATCAAGGGCGGCTCAACCCTTAGGCAATTTAATCAATTGCCTAAGGCCCCTAAGGGTAAAGCCTCATACAAGGCTCCATTTATCTCATGTGCCTGACTTTGTTTTCTTTAAAATTAAATACTATTTCCTAATTATATACGCTCATTCTCAGTAAAATAAATTAAAATTTTGAATATTATTATAAGTTGTAGCATAAGTTAGAGGAGAAAACAACTTTTTTCCATTAAAATTAGGCCATGGAATTTGTAAAATAAATTGTGGGAGAAAGCAAAATTTTCCATTGAAATTAGGCTCGTTTGGAATAGCTTTATCTAAAATCACATTCGGAGATCAAAATTTCTTGCGGTCTTAAAAAAGGGGGTGATAATCACTTTTAGATGATTTGAGGGGTATAAAATTGGTGGCCAAGTCTAGATCCTCTAACTTTTGATAATTAATTAATTATAGTATGAAATTATGATATATCAAGAGTTAGTAATTTCGACATAACTCTAAAAAGATACGTGAAGAGATAGTTTTAAAAAAGTAATTTTAGACAAAATTAATACAAACAGAACCTTACTTTAATTCAATTTGTTTTTCCTAGTTGATGTTAGCCTTTTATTTGCGAGAAATTAAATAATAATTCTTTATTTGTTATTACACCTTAATGTTTCATGCATATATATCTAGACAATATAGATTACTTTGTGTGCAATTAGGAATTTTGCATCTCAAAAAATAAAAATAAACTATATCAACAAGGCCTCACTTATAGTTTTTTCCTTAGGTCTCATATTATCTTAGGCTGTCCTTGTGGATCATTGGTGATTTTTGGCATACATGACATTGATCGATCTACAACAAGAATATCTAACCAACTGTATGTTTTTCAAAATGCACATCCACATTGATCTATATATATATATATATATATATATATATATATATATATATATATATTCTAATAATTACATACCATTGGAACATGAACTTGTATAATTTCCAACATAGCCATTGATGGTGTAAGCATCTGGATCATCTGGTTCTGTATGATTCTTAACCTTCTCAAATTCTGTCACCACATCTCCGTCATACCACGTTGCTGCAAGTTCATTCAGAGAAGAACAAAACATGCATTAATCATATATGTAGCTCAATTTTGATATCAAACGTAAAACTTCTACTTACTTCGTTCATAAAATAATGTACTATGAACGTGATGAACCTCAAATTTAATTAGTAATATTAAACATTGTAAAATTTCCAGAAAAAATAAAAAAGGAGATTATAATTAATGACTTACCAATTACAAGTGTTTGTTCAAAATCAAACTTAATGTTCTTGGGATAGATGTCTTTAGGGGGATGAATAATAATGGGACCGTGGACTGTGGCCCGTGACCAATCACTATGTGCATGCCACCAGAGGGTTCCTATTTCATCAGAGAATATGATCTCTTGAGTGAAACTTGCATTGGGTTGAATTGGGCATTGTGTGATGTATTCTGGACCATCATGCCATGGATTCCTTGGTTGCTTCACTCCATGCCTGTAAACATGCATCAATATATTTTTCAGCAATTTTGATATATATATATATATATATATATATATATCTTTAATTCTCTCATGTTGACAAATTAAAAGGAAATAATTGGAACAGTGTTGCTTTAAAAAGCATTAGTTTTTCCAGCACTTTTAGCATTCAAAGTCACCAGATGAAATGATTGATCGAAAAAGTTGGTTTTGATCTTCTATATATTTTTAAAATATTATAACTTGCAGACCTTTATATATGATCATTAATCATGGATCATGAATAGAAAATTATAGTTGGTTCAACTTTCTTGTAAATTTTCAGCTTCTTTTTATTTAAATTTTTATACATTTTAATAAAAATATATATTACGTTTTTTTTTTTCCCCACTGTTCCTTAGGAAGCCCACTCTGGATTATCCTTCAAATAAGGGATTAATATAATTTAGGGTTTTGATCATTTTTCTTATATATTATTGCCTAAATATGGCATTAGTGTCATTTTGTACCATTTAGGATGTCAAATTTTGGCATTGACACCTCAAATATCATTAGAGCATTGGACATGCTCTCACAGTTAATCATGATAAAGTATTTAGGGATTTGTTTCTCATTTAAATATATTAGAAAAATATATCGATGATAAAATATATTTTTAGAGTATCTCCAATGCATTCATGCCATTTGATATGTCAAAATCAAATTTTGACACCTATGTGCTATGCTCAAATGCATTACTACTATGTGTTGGTATTCCTACAATTTTTAAGAGAAAGTATGATATGATACAAATGACAAATGTTATTTGAGGTATCAAAATTTGGCAATGAATGCTATGAAAAATACTATACGACCAGAAACTTTAACCTGAAATTTAAAACCACCCTGATGTGTCATGCTTTGAGTGGTGTGTGAAAAAGATAAAATCTATTTGAGAGAATGACTAAACCACTCAAAGCATGACACATCAGGATAGTTTTAAATTTCGGGTTAAAGTTTTTGGTTATATAGCATTTTTGGAATGGTATTGCCAAAATTTGGCACCTTAAATGGCATCCCATTGGAGATGCAATACTAAATTTTGGCAATGACAACTCATATAGCACCCTTTTGGAGGCTCTTATAAATGGTTGCTCAAAAGGAGAGAGAGAGAGAGAGAGAGAGAGAGAGATTGATTACCAGTGAATAGTAATACCATAGGTTCCTTGATTGTGAATAGTCACATTCACCTTATCCCCTTCATGAACTGTAAGAGTTGGCCCAGGAAACATACCATTTACAGTCAACATGCTCTTTGTGGTACAATGCCTTGTAAAATTGGCATCCTTCACCTAGATACAAAAAGCCCAGAAAGAAAAGCAAATATAAGAAGAAGAAAGAGGAAAAAAAATAAAAAATAAAAATAAAAAAAGAGAGATGTACGTCTATACAAGCAAAGCAAGTATTCTCAAGTTAAGTTCATAATTATTAACATGTGATAGCATATCTAATCGTAAATGAAGTAATTATAAGAACTTACAACAAAGTCATATTGAGCCATGCAAAGGAGAAGGCCATTCAGAAACATGAATCCTAAAAACTTCATATTCCTCAACCCCATCTCTTTCATCAGTACGTACTAGTCCTCTTCTCGATCACCAGATACTATATGACGAAGATTCTATCAATAATTCAATACCTAGCTTTCTTCGATTCTTTGATTTTCATTTCATCCTTTGCGGGGGCTCTATTTATAATATAAGAAGGTGCTTTGAGTTTCGAAAGTCGCGTGGTCAAGTTGTTACAGCTAAGCAAGGCGTGCAAGTATTGCTTTCCGTTCCGTTAATTACATTTTAAGGTTTTAAAACATTACGAGGACCACCTCACTCTGTCCCAGTTTTTTTCTCAAGACCCAAGAAGAAGAAAGCGCATTATAGAATTAATCCGCTTGGAGTCTGCCTGTTTAATATTTGCTGTCTTTTTTTTTTTTTTTTTTTTTGTGGATAATTAAGAATTATTTGCTGTCTTCTTCACTTTAAAGAGAAAAAATAAAGTAGAAAACTCCGCCAAACACGGCCATGGACGTCAACCGTACAATCTCAGGCTCTCAAGTGGCTCCTCTCTCTCTCTCTCCCTCCAGCCGGAACTACAGAAGCTTGCAACCCGAGGATATATGTATTATGGTTGGTTGGCAAGAAATTGTAAAAGGAAAATAATAGTTGGAGCCTCAGCCATCCGCAACATTATGGTCCAATTTTTGTTTTAACTTTAATTCTTTACCATCTTACTTCTCTATCCGCAACATTTGTTGTTGCTTTGTGACTAGTGAGTGATGATGTCAAAAAGCGGAGAGGTGGAATATGCCTAAATCGGGAACTGAAACGGTGTATTTTTTTGGTACTTGCACCGGTGTGGTACTCGACCTGTAAACCTCCGACGGTCAAGTCAGTACGTAAAGACAAGAAACAAAGAGAATGTTTGAAAGTTGGGTAGGGTTTTTAGTGCATACCTCGTATTGGATGTGACCTTCACCTTTTATAGGGTCGGTCGCATATTGTAATTACATGATGTCCGTACGGGGTAGGGTCGGAAATCCCCCTTTTAGGATATTTCCGTAACCGTTTCTTCGGATCATGATGGCCTGTCACTGTCCAATATCAGACTTGTCTGAACCCGCAGGTTTTGCAGAGGCCGTTAGTGTAATGAGTGTCTACTTTACAGCTGGCTTTGTAGAGATCGGGTATAACAAATTGATCGGGTACCATTTTGAGATTTGAAAATGATGAACATAGACAGATCGGGTTCAGATTTCATCCACGTGTCATTAATAGATCGGTCTTCATATGAGTCGGGAGTTCGGATCCTATCTTTGCTGTTTTGCTCGGATCAGTGGGGTGGATTTGAAATTCAAGAAGTCCTTCCAACGGGATCGTCTTGGAACTGGAACTATTTTCATCTCGAAGGTCATCCATCCCGGACTCTTCCTGCTTTGATTGCTATAAACGATCATCGGACTTTTGGTCGGCTTGATTGTCGATATTTGAATCCTTTGAATCTGAAAGAAGGGTTTGGTTTGATGGTTCTTCCCTGTTGTCTAGTGAAATGTTGAAACATGAACGGGCTAGAGCTTGATCTCCTCTGACCGTACCGGTCCCATGGGAGGTCGGGAATTTGACATAAAGATGCAGGGTCGAGGCTGCCGCACCAAAATCGTTCAAGGTTGGTCGACCGAAGATTGCGTTGTATGCCGACGGGCAATCGACGACCATGAATGTTGCATCCCGAGTGGCTTGGGTTTGCTGGTCTCCGATCGTGATTGGCAGGTTAGCCCATCCAAGTGGTTGTAGGATCGATCCATTGAACCCGACCAAAGGAGTGTTGATTGGTAAGAGGTCGGCTATTCTTCTTCCCATTCTCTCGTATGCTGTGATGAACAGAATATCAGCCGAGCTCCCAGTGTCGATTAGGATTTTGCTTACTTCAAAATTTGCTATGATTGCCTTAATAACGAGGGGATCATCATGTGGTAAGTGGACTCCTTTCAGATCTTCCTCAGAGAAAGTTAGGAGGCCATATCTGTTTGGCCTTTGATGAGAAAGGTTATATACCTGGTCCGAAGCTGTAGAGTTTGCTGATCTTGCATATGCTTTTCTCGCCGATCTGCTTTCTCCGGCATACGTAAACCCCCCATGAATAGTGTCTATTACACCCACAAGCCTCTGGTTGGGTTGGCCAATCCTTTGATCGGGATTCTGTTGATGGGTGCTTTCGGCCTTTGACTGATCAATGAACTCCTTCAGAAACCCCCTTTTGATGAGGCTTTCGATTTCGTTCTTGAGATCGAAGCATTCTTCGGTATGATGGCCATGATCCTTATGAAAGGCGCACCACTTATTCTTGTCTCTCTTTTTTGGGTCAGACCTTAATCGTAGGGGCCACTTTACGTATGGCTGCTTGCCTACTTGATTCAGAACAGAGTTAATTGGTAATCGCAGCGGAGTAAAAGATGTAAATCTTCTTGGTGGAGAGCGCCGTTGGTCGGTTGCCTCAGCCTTTTGTTTTTTGTCCGGTAGTTTCTTTTCCTCGGTGTCCCTTTCTTTCCTCTTTGGAGCCGAGTCACGGTCCTTTTTTTCTGAGTCAAAAGCATCGTCCACCCCGATGTATTTCCTTGCTCTTTCCAGGAGCTCGGTTATCGTTTTTGGCTCTCTTTTAGCGAATGAGATCCTCAAGCTTCTGGCCCTGAGGCCCTTTATCATGGCGGCGATCGCCATTCCTTCATTTATGTCATCTATCTCAAGCAGGGCCGAGCTAAATCGTCGAATGTATGATTTCAGGTTCTCCTCCTTTTCCTGCTCGAGGTTCAGAAGATGAGTCGTGGGTCGCTTAGGTCGGTTGCTGCTGACGAAATGAGCGGTGAATGCAGAGCACAGACTCTGGAAAGTGCTGATTGAATTTGGAGCCAATCTTTGGAACCAAGTTCGGGCCGGTCCCTTCAAAGTCATCGGGAAGGCTCGGCACATAATCGGATCAGCAATACCTCTAAGGTACATGTGATCTTTGTATGTCATGATGTGTTCTCTTGCGTCGGTGGTCCCATCGTATGGATCAATGGTCGGTAGTTTGAACTTGTTGGGTAAAGGCTCACGTAGAACCCCGGAAATGAATGGGGAAGATTGATCAACTTCCCTAGAGTCGGGTCTGTTTTCTTTCGCTTGCTCCGCTCCCCTTGGATAAGGAGTAAACCGGGTATTTTCTCGCCGAGGGCGTCTCAACCTTGATCCTCCCATTCCCTGAGAACCTTCATCCTCGCGTTCTCGGTGTCGTTCAAGATTCGTAGGTCATCTCCTTGATCCAATCTCAGAACTACTTCCTTCATCCTCCCGATGCCCGCTCCTATTTTCACGAGGTGCCGATCGTCTGCTTTCAACCGCCGTTCTCCTTGGGGGTGGTGGTTGCCGTGCCGTTTCCTGCCCTCTGGTTTGTTGAGGAAATGTTGGAATTGGTGGTTGGTTTTGAGGAGAGTGGTTGTGAGCTTCGTGCGACAGGAGCCTTTCTTGTTGGCGAGTTAAGGTTTGAATGATGAGGGTCATGCTCTCCATTTGTTTTTGCATGTTTAGGAAATGGAGTTGATATGGGTCGTTGGAGGAAGACCCTATGTCGTATCGAGCAGGTGGTAATATTTGGGGTTCATGATGTTGGCTTGGCTCTTTGTTTGTTGAGGGTGGCCTTTCCGATCTCTCGTGTCCATCGTCGAGAGGCGAGTTGCTGATTTGAGGTAAATCGGCCTGAGTGTTCGCCGTGATCGGAACGTTGAGGTCGTCATTGTTCAGTACCCCGGATCTAGAAATCACCATGGTCGATGTAGGATAATAGGCGCCGAAAGATTAATGCTATCGGCCCCACGGTGGGCGCCAAACTGATGATGTCAAAAAGCGGAGAGGTGGAATATGCCTAAATCGGGGACTGAAACGGTGTATTTTTTTGGTACTTGCACCGGTGTGGTACTCGACCTGTAAACCTCCGACGGTCAAGTCAGTACGTAAAGACAAGAAACAAAGAGAATGTTTGAAAGTTGGGTAGGGTTTTTAGTGCATACCTCGTATTGGATGTGACCTTCTCCTTTTATAGGGTCGGTCGCATATTGTAATTACATGATGTCCGTACGGGGTAGGGTCGGAAATCCCCCTTTTAGGATATTTCCGTAACCGTTTCTTCGGATCATGATGGCCTGTCACTGTCCAATATCAGACCTGTCTGAATCCGCAGGTTTTGCAGAGGCCGTTAGTGTAATGAGTGTCTACTTTACAGCTGGCTTTGTAGAGATCGGGTATAACAAATTGATCGGGTACCATTTTGAGATTTGAAAATGATGAACATAGACAGATCGGGTTCAGATTTCATCCACATGTCATTAATAGATCGGTAGACGGTATTCTTCCACTTCAGTGAGTTTAGTTAGCGTTTGGTGTAACTTTTTAGAAATAAAAGACATTTTTAAAGAAGTCATGATTCTTGGGATGGTTTTTAAAGAAGTCATGAAGAAAAAAAAAAATGTTTGGCAAGCACATAATATATTTTAAAAGTTCCTTTTATACATTAAAAAGAATGGAAAGTATGCTTGGTAGTGTAGAAGAATGAAATTCACTCTGTTCCACATTGTTTAAATGAAGGGCTTACTGTAGCTTCATATACCTATATTGGGCCCTCCACCTACAAACTTAGGCTTTTAGGTTGGATTGAGAACTTAACAGATAAAATCACTTCTAGCAAAAATGAATTCCAAAAACTACCTATAGCATCTTCCGGTGGATGGAGATTTTAATAATTGGCTTCTCACATTCTTTTTCATTTCTTTTATAGTTAAAAATCAACGGTAGAAGGAAAAAATTCTCTTAATTAATTGATGCAACTTGAAAATAAATAAATAAAAACAACTGGCCAAAGAAATCAGCAGAACTTCAAGCTTACGTTTTCCTTAAAAAATGGCTAATGACAGAGGGCGGGACATAAGGAAAGAGACATACTAGATCTTGAACGCGAGTAGTGATCTTTATAATAAATTTAAAAAGTTAATTTTGTTTTTTAATATAATACTGTAAGTTAGGTAAACTTGAGCTGTCCGTTTGCGATAATTCAGCCTATTTTTGTATACACCGACAACGGGAAACGTGGTTAATTACGTTTTATATTTAAAAAGGTTATGTTGGGTGCGTCATCCACGTTCGAAACATACAAACATATAAAAAACCATTTTTTGCATGTCTAAAACTTCTTTCAATAGAAAACTTAATTCTGGTACGTATTCAAAATAACCTTGGGAAAATTTAAATAGCAATCCCTAGCTTCAATCTCTGCCAATCCCTAGCTTCATTTGACTTGCAGATGAGCTAACAATCAAACCATCCCCATCCTAATTAGATAGTTGAACTATTACTATGCACATATCAAATCATACATGGTTGAGACAATGGAATTTGCTTTTCTATACTAAACACTTGATGTACTGGTATAACTTTTTATTTTATTTTATTTTATTTTTTTGGCCCTGAATGGAATATGGGTGTTTTGTTAGGTGGGCCGATCGAACAAGTTTTTGAAATAAATGGTATCTCCATTTGGCAGGATTATATTCCTGCCTAAGGAGTTGTTATCTCAAAACTGGAAAGATTTGAAAAAAAAAAAAAAAAAAAAAAAAAACAAACTGGATAGATTTGCGGATTTGATTAGTGATTTAGGTCCCTTTCAACACGATCAATTTTTTAATTAGATTGTTTAAGAGTGGAGGTTGTTATCGATCAATTCTTTAATTAGACCGTTTAAGAGTGGAGGTTGTTATAAAAACTGGATTGATTTGCCGATTGGACTAGTGATTTTGGTCCCTTTCAACTCAATTATTCAATTAAACTGTTTAAGTTTACAAATTATTTTAAACCAACCAAATTCTTCAAATCAGCTGCCAATTTTTCTGCGAATCATTATGAATCAGATTGTCAGAGACCTGTGAATCATGTTGTACTAGATGATCAATACATTATAAGCAAACAAAGCTTTATACAATTGTTGGTCCCAATTTTTTCCATGTACCCCTGTCTAGCAATAAATTCACCAATGAATGATTAATTATAGGGTTTTATCCCAATAGGCTCTTGGTATAAGAGTGATATACCAATAAGCCCCTGCCTTTTTTAATAATACTTGTATCTGTGAAAGTTGATTAAAATGGACAAAAATACCCTTTCATTCACAGGATATTATCAAATATTATCAGAAAATCAACTTAACAGAATATTATTCAATATTATCTCCATGAATCAAGAAATATTTCAAATATTGAAACTCATTTATAAAGGAAAGTTCATCCTAATCAACATCCCTAAAATCAATGGATTATATCAAGATAAACTTAAATCATATATACATGACCCAAAGTCGTGACTCATTGTGTGTGTGACTTTTAAGTTTGAAAAATTATACAGAGTCATGAATCATTGTGGGCATGCTTAGACCATATTGGACCATTGCACAGAGTCGTGACTCTGTATGGGCGTGCTTATTAATCTTGGATCGGTGCACAGAGTCATGACTCTGTGTGAGCGTGACACATTGTTAGTCCGACACAGCATGAGGAAAGGAAAATATAATGCATGTGCAACATTGCATAAACTCAGTCTTCCTAAAGGAACTTTATACGATATGATTCCCATGATTTTATCCATGTTTTTAGAATTAAATTTAACCAAATATGATATGGAAAAGGAATTTACAGAGATACTAGTATCTCTGTAAAAAAACATTATTTCATACACAAATGAAATAATAAATATGCATATAAATCATGTAAAAACTAAAATAAAACTAACATTTTTTGAAGAACAAACCACCCACTTTAAAATACCTTGAAGCAACAATAATGGAAGTCCTTTAACTGGAAGTGAACACGTGAGGCTATGGAGATGAGGCTATGGAGGTTTCAGATATTTATGTGGGTAATGACCATGAACACGTGAGGTGAGGCTATGCTGGGGAAATGCCCATGAACACGTGAGGTGAGACTATAGAGATTTTCGGATAAAACAATTTTTGAGGCTGTTATTGAGGAAAAACAATGAAAGGTCTCCAAAATTCTGATTACAATTCAAATTCAAAAATAAACCTATATCACACTTACCTAATCCGTAGGAGATGTTATTCAAATATTAAATTATCTATTCACAATAAATCATGAACTAATATCTTAACTAAAATCAAGCTTAAAATAAGGAAATGGTATTATAGACAATCTATACTCAATAGTTGACTTTTAATTTGACCTGGAGGGGTCTATCAGTATAAAATCACAAACTTTGGACTTAATGATAAAAAAAGACCATAATCAGGAGCTTATTAATCATTTTCCCTTAATTATAACTTAATTAGGGCTATCTTTCAATTTGAGAATGATGTGCATTGCTGAAATCAAGCCTAGTACTAGCAAGCTGCCACAAACACCACCAGAAGTGACTTGATCTAATTAAAACAATAAACAAAGAAAAACATAAATGATAAACCTCCATGAAATTCAATTGAGCCATCATGGACAGCGCGCGCTCATATGTAGTTTTCTTGCAATTAAGTAATGAAATGTGCCATCTTCGACATCCCATCCTCTAACACAAAAATCGATTCCACACCCCATTGGGTATGAGGTGGTGTCAACACAAAATCGATACTCACATCAGTTCAAGTTGGGTAGGCACAAGGAATGACAAATACAAACCCGCATTTCTGGCAGTACACATAGAAATCAGCAAATTCTACAGTGAACTCCAAATTTGGCAATTCCTTTTCACAATGAAGGCCAAAAGTAAGAACCCACAGTTGGTTCTCTTCCTAGATGTTCGACCTTGATTATGTAGCTCCGAGTTGTACTTCAGTACCCATAACAAAGTCCACTTAAAAAGAAACTCGATCATCTTGAATCACACAATTAATATCTTGAATCATACAATCATGTCGCCTTCCTGCCTCAACATCATTTTTAATAGGACCAAAATACGGACTAATACTTAATAAATCACAAAAACAATCAAATCCAAGTACTTGCATCCTCATAGTAGCCAATAAAAAACCACGCCAACTAAATGTACCAAATACCTTATTTAGGGCACCAAACTTGTGTTTGATGACAAAATTGACAAAAAATGCTATTATCAATCTTTTACATTAATATTTTTCAAAAGTCGACTGCTTGACCACTATAATTTTTTTTTTGCATGCATGATGTGCATAAGAAGAGTATTTACTCTAATGATTAGTTTTTCAAAATCTATTTTGCTATTAATCCTAACTAAGTCACCTTATGCAATGTTGTATAATATGCACCTCATAATAGCGCCCATGTACCAAATATATTTAATTTTCTAAATCATTTGACCAAACTCGATCATTATAAATAGGACGCACACATACACCCTTTTACATTATCTCGCCTTCAATTGTGTTGAGCCACTCTATGAACTTTAATTAGAAGACAAAATCTTGATAGTTTTCCATGATTTTTTAAAATATTTTTCTCCCTAGCTTTTTGTTGTGATAGATAACATGGCATGCCACATTAGCAAGCTACTTAACATTAAAACTGACAGGCAATCACTATCATCATTGATTACACTGCAATCATGGCTCAATTATTTAATTCGTAATCTCATTTTCATTCTTATATTTAGTTTATTACTTGCATTTAGTTTATATTTGAGTGTGTTAATGCTTTCTTTTCGTGTTTGTAGGTAGAATGCATGAAAGTTGATGCTTTTGAATGCAAAGTGTGGGCTTGGAAAGAAGTCTTGGAAGTCTTCAAGTGTCATAGTGCTTTTATGAAATACTTCTAAGTACGTCTAGAGGTTACATATCAAGTTTCGATGCTAAATTTCAAATGGTTTGAGAGATATGAGTAAACGAGTCAAGGAGTGCAAAAAATGGCAATCTAGGTATTTATAAAATATCTATCTCTCCAAATTGAATCAAATAATGAGACTACCACAATTGGAAACTAGGCTTCTCAAGCTTTCCAAGCATATAAAAATCACAAAAATCCAAGTTCGAACGAGAAAGATACAAGCGTTTGAAATTTGAGGCTTTTTGCAAGAAAAAAAAAAAAACCCAATAATATATACTACCAATAGTACGTAATCCGATCAATAGTGTTCAACCTTGAGCATAACGATAGTAATCTATCAGAAGTGTTTAACCTTGAGCATACTACCAATAGTATCGGGGACGAAGCCAGGAATTCGAGTAAAGGCTGGGGGGCGAACTTTAATTAATTGTTAATAGCTTATCACAATTTAAAAAATATAAAATATTTTTATTTTTATTTTTTATCTTGTTAGTTTGAGGTAGAAAAAATTACAAAAAAAGTATAATTCTTTGATATTTGATAAATAATATTTTAATTCAATACATTTACCATTGTCCTCGATGAGCTTCATTGGAGCATCTCTAATGCATTCATGCCATTAATTTGATTTGCTAATGCCAAAATTTATCACTTTAAATGGCGTCAATGTTAAATTTTGGTGCATATATGATCTAATGCATTAATGTTATATTTTGACATTTATCATTTTTTAAGAAAAAAAATATAATTGGGCACAAATGACAATTGCCAATTGAGATGCCAAATTTGATAGCCTTATGTGCGATTGCCAAAATTTGACATCCCAAATGACACATCATTAGAGCAACTTATTTGGGTGGCAATGGCAGCTCAAGTGGCATACCATTAGAAATAATCTTATCAAGACTATCAAAATTTAACATATCATATATATACAAAATTTAACATGTCATAAATATATATATCTTGATCCATGCCCATATATCATGGGTCGACCCATTCGTGTTTTTTTTTTTTTCCCCACATGTACACGCCAACAAAAAAAACTCAAAATAAAATAAAATTGCCGCATTTACCAACAAAATTTAACATGTCATATTTATACAAAATTTAACATGTCACATATATCTCGATCCATGCCCATATATCATGGGTTGACCCAACCCGCCGATCCATATACAATGGGTTGACCCTTTTTTTTATTGTTAAATGCGGAAAATTTTTTTTATTTTCTTTTATAGAAGTTTTCAATGATTCATTTTTCAGAAAAATTTTATGAAATCTTTTTTATTAAACATCTTAACCTTTAGCCAATTTAAAGAATGAATAATACCTTATCGACTTTTATTTCTCTGATTTTTAATTACAAATATTTGTATTGTATACTCAGCCATATATATTTTCAATAGAAATGCTAATATAAGGTGCACCTGACGCAAAATTCCATCAGGTGATCCCTATTAGGGCACTTGTAAGACCTATTTTGAAAAATCGACTATTGGATTAGATTCATCTTTTATGGGTGTCATATTTGCAAAAAAATTATTATGATCCAACAGTAGGTTTTTGAAGTGATTGTGACTTCATCTCTTAAATCAAGTGAAATTTTGAACTTCAAAAGTTGCCCAAAATTTTAATGTCATGGCCAGAGCAGAAGTCTGCTCATGTCACAGGGTACGTGTATCAGTCCATATTGTGTGAGCACTTCAAATGTGAACTAATGGTGGTTGCATACAACCAGATCCAGCATACATAATAGAATATTGGCTTTCTTCTTGTTCAATTAATGCCTTGGATTCGAAGCTTGCTTGGGGTAATATGAATTATCAAAACTAAGGTGATGTCTATTTGACTTTTGAACTTTTTAGTGTCGGTGATTTATTTTTGGGAAGAGAATATATTGAATTTGAGCACGTCTTCATTCTTATTATACATTTCTATTTGAATATGCGTGCAAATGTAATGATTGAATTCGATGGTTGAAACTTAAGTGCATAATTTAGAGGAACCCACACTTTTAAAACATAAGATACTGAATGGAGCCCAAGTCCAATGCATGTGTTAATTAATTACTCTAAATAAATAAAGTACCGTTTGGATTTGTTTTTTATAAGTTCTTATTTGCTTTTTTGAAATTTTTCTAAGAAATTATATATTGTAAATTTTTAAAAATGAAAAGGAACACCTTGGCTATTATTTCTTCTCCATTATCTGACACACACACACAGAGTTTTGCTGGAAATTTTCAAGCCATATAAAGCATGAAGAACGTGCCCATGACTCATATATATATATATATATATAATGAATGATTGTTTCCCATTTATGTCGTGTAAAGTGCTGGGCATTGGTTGGCAGCCCTGAAAACGAAAGAAAATCAGTATGTCATTTTCCAAGCTCCTTTAACATTTTTCAACAAAGGTAACATGCATAACGAATCTTTCCTCTGACGCAGACATAGAAGGTTTCACAAAAAAAGGGCTGCGCAAAGCTAGGACTGTCCAAGTTCCTTTAACATTTTTCAACAAAGGAATAGTTCTGTAACAAATCTACATTATTATCAGCATGAAGCTACCCCAGGGCCGGCCCTAGGCATAGGCCAGCAACACCGTCGCCTAGGGCCAACAAAATTATTTTAAAAAATAGGCCCCCAATTGAGCGCTCTTATAATAAGGCATTTTTCATTTGGTAAATCATATATAGAGCCTATTTGCATTAGCCCATTTGCATTAATATTTTTAAAAATAACTTTTTGAGTACTATTTTTTTACATGTATTTTTAAAATAATTTCCAAACCATCTTTACACGTATCAAAATTTCTATATTAGAAGTGTTTATGATAAAAGTTGGGTCTCCTAACTTTTTTCTACAGTAACTTCGAATATGAAACTTTTGTTACACATTTTATCACCTCTCAACTTGTGTAAAAGTGATTATCACCTCATCTCTTAGATCAAGTGGAATTTTAAGTTTCATAAGTAATTTTAAGAAAAGCTAATGCAAACGGGTCCATAACCTAACACTTGTAAATATTCAATACAAACACTTTGTAAGAGTTAGCAAGAGTGATTTATAAGAAGTGTTTTGTTCCCATACATTATTCAATAATACTTTTTATCAACATAATTAAAATTTTAAATTCTAAAGTTTGAATGTCTTTAAATTATATATTTTATTTCGTAAGAGGACCCATTTTAGTAGCTTGCTGAGGGCCCCAAACTCTCAAGGCCGCCCTTAGCTGACCAGCATGTGGATTAAATTTTTGGGATAGAACCCAATTTTAGGTTAAAATCTTGACGTGGCAATATATAGTTAAATAAAAGTCATATATGGGCATGTAACCATTTTACTAATATGATTTCCATCTCCTAGGAGATAAGCTAGCTTTTAGGATTAATCATGGTGCATGAGTAATTAGCATGCCTATTGTAGAAGAATATAATTCACTTCACTCCATTCCACATTATAACATGTTAAGTTTTTAACCTAAAAGCCCAATAATAGAGTGAATTCTATTATTCTATACTCTCCTCACGTGTAGTCTCGTTTAAGCATATGTACAACATGCATCCTATATATTTTGCTCTAATATGTTATGTTAGGTTTAGTTTCAAGGAAGACCCGATCGAGAAAACATTAAAAGAAAAAAAAAATGTTTTTTTGCATATTTTTTAGATGGGTATAATAGCTAGTAATTAAACTAACATCAAGCAGATGGGGTTGGTCCGTTTGTTAGGCATGCATGCATTTAGATAATTCGTGCACACTCATGTCAAATTGAAAATTATTGAATTTTAATTTCAACAGTTAGTCTATAATAACAGTTTGAGTAATGGTGTACCCAAGTGATCAAAACATGTGTTTCATATGAAGATAGAGCTTTGGCAGATTACAATGAATTTGATCCTTTTAACACTATTAGAGGATGAATTTTTTCATTTTTTATTTTAATCAGAAAAAGAATAAATTTTATTAAATTAAGGAGCAGCGCGCCAAATATTGCAAAGCCAAACTACACTGACAGGTGAAAAAATCAATCCAAAGAACCTCCAAACAAGAACATATATTAACATCATGACGCGCGTACAATATAATATGACACCCTTAAGAATTGTTTTGATCTTTTTGTCTTTAGGGATCGTGAACATCTGAGAGCAACCTTTTAAGGTATTAAAAAGTTAACTTATGGCTCGTTTTAAGCATTCATAAATCTCTTGGTTGGCCACAGTCGTGTCTCCTTTGAACAATGATTCCATTAGTTCAACAAGAGAGGAAAATACATGTTTTTGTTCAGTTATGCATGCATGCACAAGCACATTCATACATGTTTTTGGAATATGCTCAAGCATATTCCAAGTTTGATCAAATACTTTCTCGCTTTTTCATTGGGACCCTTCAATTTCACAAAGCATCTTGACTAACATGTCATTTCAATAATACTATTAAATCTGCGTGTAAAAATACTCACAAAAAACAATGGAAGGAATAATTAGTCGATCATCTTTCATTCAAAGTTGAATAATATGAAGTCATGATGATGACAACCTAGCTTTTCACGTTAGGCAAGCTTAATTAACGCAATAGGATGTCCCCCCACAAATTATATATATATATATATATATATATATAGATAAACAGATTTTGTAAGGACGTCCTTATACTTCTTATCGTTACCCACTCTTTTTGGAAATAATAGAATAAATATTTTGAAAAACCGACCGTTGGATTAGATAATCTTCTTATGATTGTCATTTTTGCCAAAAATCACAACGATCGGATAATCAATTTTCAAAATACAATCTATGAAACACTTTGATAATATTTACCGTTGGATACTGTCAAAATTGTCTAAAATGTTTGTGATTTTTGGCAAACATGACGGACATATGAAGATTATCTAATTTAGTGGTAGTTTCTGGTATGTGAAACAAAAATCTTAATCCCCCATGTCTTCTCACTGCTATGTATACATGACAAAATTGACTTCTTCTTTTATCCCGAATGAGAGTTGTTGTTTCTCATTTCTTCAAAAAGGGAAATGGGGTTACTGATAAAGTTACTAATATAAGGCTATTAACTTAACTTCTCTTATTTGGTGGAACTCAGATCTAGACTTTCTGACATCTGAATTAGATTGGGAGCTCTCAGGACTTCCTAATTATAGATTTTTTTCATAGATTTTTTTCAGATGATGTTATCTGGCTTGGGATATTTATAAGTCTCTAAGATCAGTTTTTTAGGATTAAGTCCTCTTTCTCTCTCTTACAATTTGTTGATATTCTTCTTTCTTTTATGAATAAAGCTTGGGGCTTATGGTAAATGATTATGAAGGGTTGGGGTGCCAACTCAGTTGGAATGCCTTCCATTCTATGATGCCTACTAGCAATAAATATACGAATGAATGATTAATAACTTAATTAGGGCTATCCTTCAATTTGAGAATGATGTGCATTGCCGAAATCAAGCCTAGCACTAGTTAGCTGCCACAAACACCACCAGAAGTGACTGAGAATTTTGGAATCCTGATCTAATTATAACAATAAACGAAGACAAAGAATGAAAATGATAAACCTCCATGAAATCAAGCCTAGTACTAGCAAGCTGCCACAACCCCGCATTTCTGGCAGTACCCATAGAAATCAGCAAATTCTACAGCGAACCACAAAATATATTGGCAATTCCTTTTCACATAGAAAGCCAAAAGTAAGAACCCACAGTTGGTTCTCTTCCTAGATGTTCTACCTTGATTATGTAGCTCCGAGTCGTACTTCAGTACCCACAACAAAGTCCACTTAAAATTAAAGAAACTCGATCATCTTGAATCACACAATATCTTAAATCACACAATCATGTTGCCTGGCCTTCCTACCTCAACATCATTTTTAATAGGAGCAAAATACGGACTAATACTTAATAAATCACAAAAACAATCAAATCCAAGTACTTGCATCCTCATAGTAGTCAATAAAAAACCACGCTAACTAAATGTACCAGACACATTATTTAGGGCACCAGACTTGTGTTTGATGACAAAATTGACAAAAAACGCTAGTCACAATATTTTACGTACATTAATATTTTTCAAAAGTTGACTACTTGACCACTGTAATATATATATATATATATATATATATATATTTCTTTTGCATGCATGACGTGCATAAGAAGGGTATTTATTCTAATGATCAGTTTTTCAAAATCTATTTTGCAATTAATCCTAATTAGGTCATTTTATGCAACATTGTATAATATGCACCTTATAATTGCGCCCATGTACAAAATATATTTAATTTTCTAAGTCATTTGGCCAAACTTGATCATTATAAATAGGACGCACACATACACCTTTTACATTATCTCGCCTTCAATTGTGTTGAGCCACTCTATGAACTTTGATTAGAAGATAAAAACTTGATAGTTTTCCACAATTGTTTCTAATATTTTTCTCCCTAGCTTTTTGTTGTGATAGATAATATGACATGCCACATTGGCAAACTACTTAACATATATTTTTGTTGTGATAGATAATATGACATGCCACATTAGCAAACTACTTAACATTAAAACTGACAGGCAATCACTATCATCGTTGATTGCACTGCAATCGTGGCTCAATTACTTAATTTGTAATCCCAATAGTAATCCTATCAGTAGTGTTCAACCTTTAGCATACTTCTGATAGTTTGGAAGTGTCACCTCTCAGGTCCTGAAGATCTTGAAGAAATGTCATACTATCGATAGTATGGGAACACTATCGGTAGTATACCCGCGAGGCTGTAATGATTTTTTGTTATTTTTGGATTTCTTCAAGGGTATTTTGGGGCCTTTAGGGTTTTGGTTGGGGGACCTATATATTAAGGCTTCTTTTCGGTTTGTTTAGGGCATCATTCCTTCCCCCTTTTTCTCTCTCAATCTCTCTTTTAGGAATTGGTGATGGAGCGTCTGGTAGAGCTTGGAATGGAGGACTCCTCTTGTTTCATCCTTCTCATGGGTAATTAACTACATCCCACTTGCATTTTAGAAGAAGTCTTACTCAAGTAACTTGTATTTATTAGGGTTTTTGTGGGCATTAATTCTGATTATACAACTTTGTGACTGATTGCACAACTTTAAAAAATTGTATTTAACAATCCATCCTTTAATGCAATATTCTATTAAATATGTCTGTTTTATGTGATTGCAAACTCATTAGTTGTGCAATATTGGGTACCGTTTGGTTGCCCGTAATGTAATGTAATGTAATGTGATTATGGGTGAATCACATTACTTGGGAATGAAAATGTGTAATGTGATTACCCTCCACATGTTTGGATATGTTGGGAATGTGGAATCATATACCCACGCAATTACAGGGCTAGTGTTTGGATAGGTATGTAATGTAATTCTCAATTCTTAACATTTGACCATAATACCCTCAACATGGATTTGTTTTTCAAAATATCACCATTTATTTAACGATAATTTTTTCAAAAATCAACCGTCGGATCACTGTGATTTTTTACAGGCATGACATAGAGGATGAACATCTAATCCAACGGTCAATTTTGTAAAATTAAATTTGTGGTTGATCCAAGTCAATTGATCAAATTAATTGATATTTTGTTTTATATATATATATATAGCATCATGTCCATCCCCAAAGCCCGTTGAGTAACACGTGACACCTTTCTTCTTCTTTCTTCTTCTTCCTCTTCTTTCTTTCTTTTTTTTCTTCTCCTCCTCTGCCGCACCCTCTACACTCCTCTGCAGTCTTCCTCTTCCTTCCTTCCTTCCTTCTTCTTCCTCTTCCTTCTTTCTTCTTTTTTTTTTCTTCTTCTCCTCTGCCGCAGACGCCCTCTGCACTCCTTTTTTTTTTTTTTTTTTTTTCTTCTTCTTCTCCTCAACTGCAGACCGCCTCTGCAAATTCTGTAATACGCCATGGTCGGAATCTTCGCTTGGCTGGTGGGATATGACTATCATTTAAATCGGCTGCTGTTCAAAATAAAAGGGCACGCTCGTCATATTGATTTTTATTAAATCCTTTCACCCGCAATCACTTTCCGAATACCACGAATTAAACTGCATTGCGATTACAGTGTATGGGGCATTGCGATTACGCTCCGTAATCAACATTATGGGTGGCCAAACAGAATTTTACCCTGTAATGTAATGTGATTACATATTACAGGCCTGATTACAAGCAACCAAACACTACCTTGGTGTTTTGTGAACATGTTTACATTATTCTTGATAGTTCATGCCTTGTTTAGATGGTTTTTGATTGCCTAGCCTGACTTTGCTTGACAATTCATGCCTCACTTGAATGATTCATGCTTGCTCTAGTGTATACATGATTATTTCTTGGTAATATTAGGCTTGCAACTTGATTTCCTTTATCATATATATGTGCTTATGAATCCTAAATCATCTCAATAAAGCATTTTACAAAAGTGTAGGTGGATTTGAAACCCAATACTTTCTCCACTTTATATTTTCTTTACATTTACTTGCTTTAATTATTTTCTTGCATTAAACAAACAACAACTAATCATTCCTTTATTATTTAACTAATTTAGGACTCACTCGTAGATGTTATATATGTAGCTTAATTAGCCTCTCATCCCTGTGAACAATACCCATGTTCAATCACCATTCTCAATGAATTGAGGTTAAAGCATGCGCATGATTCTTGTATCACTCTTTAATACCTATTAAATCTTAATCGTTAACAAAGAATAACATCCCATGTCCCGACCAATCAATCATCAAACCATTAGTTATCATATCAGATGATCGAGAAAAAATGTTAAGGAAAATAGTTGAAAAGAAAGAGCATTTAATTTCCTTTTAAGTTACATTATTCATAAAAGTTCCCCACAATGGTGACATTGCTTATTGATTTCAATACTATGACAACTTTTTCCTTAAAAAAAAAAAAAAAAAAAAAAAGAACAATTACATGATTTTGAAAAAATATATAACTCATAATAAGCCAACAAGGCATCCTTGTTATAACCTATACTTAACATGGTGTGCATATGGATGTGCGTGGAGAGAGAGAGAAAGAGAGAGTTATACATTGCAACTTATTCCTACAAAAGAAAAAACTAAATAAGCGCAACACACAGATTCATTGAGAGCTGAGCTCCATCCTAAAGATGAACCCTAGTTACCATGATAGAAAAGTACAACATAGAGAACTATTGCTTTATGAAATATTTGTCAGGCAATACTATTTTCAAATAACCATATTTTAATTATTCGTGAAAGGTTTAAGCATGAACTTTCTGAAAAGTGGGACTTGGATCATGAAGCCGGACAAGAAGCCATGTCATGAGGGCGTGGGAGCATGGTCGAATATGGTGTGATTCCATTCATGACTATAAGAGCAGTGTCCATACCCCAAGTTGTATGCCGTTCCAAATGGCAATGGATGAACCACACCCCTGGTAAAATAGATCCAAGTTAGAATCTCTACTATATATTATACCTACACTAGAGCACGTGGATGGCACTCGCACACATTATTTCTTTTTCTTTTTTTATCTTTTTTTTTTTTTTTCAGCTACTCAATAAATAGTTTAAAATAATTATCTTAAAAATTCTTATGTAGAAAAGTGAGAATGAGTTGATAAATTTTAAAGTGAGAAAATTACAGTTTGACCCCCTTAATTTTCATTGATTTACACTTTACACACCTATAGTTTTTAATTGTAACATATTAATCCCGTATAGTTTTGATTTGTGACACTTTACACATTTATCCATATTAGTCATTTATTTTTTTTACTGAAAAATAGTATAAGGATTGTTATTTTTTTTATGTAGTATTTATCTTCGATTGCTAATGTATTTATAAAAATATCGTTGAAGTTTCATAATTTTTCTCAATGTAGTTTAATTTTTATTAAAAATTATTTTCTCTAGCTATGCAATAAATAAAATTCATAATATACAAAATATATTGAGAAAAATCATGAAAATTCACCAATATGTTTGTAGAGACATTAACAATCTAGGATAAATACTACATTAAAAATAATAATAATAAGTCTAGAACCATTTTTAAGTCTAAAAATAAATGACTAACGTTCAAAAAGTGCAAAGTATCAAAAATCAAAACTATAGGGGGTCAATGTGTTGCAATTGAAACTATAAGGGAGCAAAGTATAAATCGATGAGAGTTGGAGGGTCAAACTGTAATTTCTCATTTTAAAATTAAGTCTTTTACTCCAATAATCACTAAGTGACGTGGAAAACATTAGAAAGAATTTTTTTTTTTTTTGGAAATTACCGATTGAGCCCCAGTACTATCAGCGTTTTTCACTTTGCACCCCTGAAGTGTCAATTGTGACACATTGACCCCCTATAGTTTTGATTTGTGGCTTTTTGTACCATTCTGTCAATTAGTCATTAATTATTTCATTGACTAAAATAATGATGTTAAACTTCTTTTTTATACAGTATTTATCTTAGATTGCTAATATATCCATAAGTATATTGGTGGAGTTTAATGATTTTTCTCAATATATTTTAATTTTTATAAATTATTTTCTCCATAGAGTAAGTAAATTCATAACATGTGCTGGTGTTGTAAGAGGAGGCAATGGCAGGATCGTCGGACTTGGCAGAGAAGGCGATGGCAAGATCGTCGGACTTGGCGTTGGGGAAGTAATAATAGCGTTTCAGTAAGGAAAGGATGGAAGAATTCACAGCATCGAACGTGGCAAATGGGGAATGTTGTGTCTATTTTTGTGGATGGTATTCCAGGGAGAAAATGAGCTTTTTGGCTTAGATCAATTTTTGGGAGATGGGGTACTGTGGTTGATGCATTTGTACCGTCAAAGTTGAGATCTCACTCTCAACAGAAACATGGATTTGTGAGATTTTCTTCAATGTCTGATGCTAAAAAAGCTGTGGAAAACCTTGATGGGGTTAGATTTTTAGACTCTATTTTGAAGGTTAATTTTGCAAAATTTGGATTGAGGAATAGAAAAAACAAAAGGCAGGAAAAGCAATGGGCACCGAAAAAGAAACAGACAATGCAATGGAGGCCAAGGCTGAATAGGGATGATCCGTCTATTGTCAATAATTGTGATATGATGGTATCTCGAAAAGATAATGATAAGTCATATGCATCGGCGATTAGAACTGGGGGGAGTGTATTAATGGATTGTGCTCAACAGGAAATTCATTTGGTGGATGATTTAATAGATAGGGTTGAAGCTATATGTGAAGCTGAAGGCATTGACAAGGGGTTATCCTCAAATCCAGATATTATCATAAACGCTACTAATGTTGATGCTAGCTGGCTCTATAATTGTGTTTATGCGGATATTATACTGTCAGTTGATATTGCCGACATTCAGACCAAGTTACAGAAGGAAAGTATGATCGATTTAAGAATTACTTTTATGGGTGGTAAATGTATATTGATAGAATTTCCATCTCTGGAGGATAAAGAGAAAGCTGTGGGTATGGAAAGCGGGGGCCTGTACAAATTGGTAACGAATGTTAGAAACTGTCCATTATCATGGATTAATCAGCAAAGAACTGTGTGGATGAATATAGAGGGCGTTCCACCTCATGCCTGGAATGAAGATAATTTCAAATTACTGGGTGATTATTTCGGAAATTCAATTTCGTTAAATAATATTATTGCAAATAAAATTGTGATGAATATTGCCAGAATTTGGGTAGTAACATCCATGCCTAAACCAATTCATACTGTTTTAGTGTTAATGGTGGATGAATGTCCTTTTATTGTTGTTGTTAGAGAAGAGATGGGATTTCAGTTTGACTGGGTCTCAATGATACATAATGTTTCGGATATATCTCAATGCTCTGATTCATTAGATAGTTATACTGGTGATAGAGGTGAGGGTGTTGATATTAATGCAAATATGGGTAAGGTCTGTTTTGAGGCAAATATAGAAAGTTTGAAGAATGATGATATGGGCAAGAGAGTGAAGAATACGGAGAATCATAGTACAAATGGCAAGAAAAGCATGGATAATGTAGGGCATAATGGGCAGTACAATTTATCTTTGAATATAAATGGAGTAGAAGGTGATAGGTTGGAAGATGTAACATTTCGATGGAAAATGGTGAAATTTTTTTATCCAAGACCCTTGATGATCGTGGAAATTATGTTAGTAATGTCGTGATTAATGAAGAAAGAGTGGACTTTCGACCAGAAGTTGAAGGGGATGCTGATAGTCAAAGATTCAGTGATTTGGGTTTAAACACTATTAATGGGATAAGTTCCTCTAGTGATCTGAATGTTTTGGGGATAGTAAATATAAACCCATTAAATCTAGATCACACTATCGACCCTTGTGCTACTGCTATTAATCCTGAACCTGTTTACCAAAATGTTGTTTCGTATGGGTCTCGTTTTCGTCAAGTCAACAGCGATGATGATTTTCAGGATGTTGCATTTTTGGAGTCTGATGCATTAGTTCTGTGGAAGGATTGTGGCAACTCCAGACAAGGGAAGAGCAGTTCTTTGTGTGTGGAAATATTGGAACAACAAAAAGGAGGTAGGTTAGGCAAAAAGAGAGGAGCTCGCAGTAAGAAGAGGAGGGGTAAAGATAAGAAAGATAAGAAACGGAAGGATAATTTGGAGGTGTTTTCTGGTGTGGATGATGAAGGGGTGATTTCCGATGCTGACGTCATTAATAGAAATAAGGTAGCAATGGCTATCTGGAGTTTGGGATGTGATTTGGATGTAGAGTTTCCAATGGGAAAATAAGCTTTTGTGGGGAAAGCGGAGGAATTACTGGAAAAAATTTAATTTGGGCTCAATATTATGTCTAGTTGAGAAGTATATTGGGGGTTGAACGATGGTAAAATTTTTGTCTTGGAATGTTAGAGGCTTGGGGAATAATTTGAAGAAGAGGGCTCTGAGAAAGCTAGTGAAAGAGCATAACCTGTTTTTGTAGGAATTCAAGAGACAAAGATGGAGAATGTTTCTAGTTGTAATTCACTACAGTTTGGGGCTTTTGGTTTCAAGATGGAATGGGTTCCTGCAGTTAACTCCGCTGGTGGTCTTTGTTTAATATGGGAAGAGAGATTCTTCACATTTTAGGATTGTCAGAAAGATGACAGGTATATTTCTATTCTAGGCTCTATTGTTAATCTTCAGATTAATTGTGTGGTATGTTGTGTTTATGCCCCAAATGGTGATGTGGAAAGAACCTTGCTTTGGGAATCATTGTTGTAGTTAATTCGATCAATCTTTGATTTGTGACATTGGATTAGTTAGATTGATTAATGCGCCAAGGGAGGTAAATAGCATGACAAATTTTTTTGCTAAGCAAGGTGTTAAAAGGAGGAGTCCGTTTGTTGCTTGGCTTTGAAAGAAAAGGGGAAGGCTGTTACATGGAAATCAATAGCTTAACAGTTTGGTTTGGCTAGGAGCTTTGGATGGCTGGGTTGATGTGTGGTAGGATTGGTTGGGAGCTTTGGTTTGCTTGGGTTGCTATGTATATTGCAGGTTGTGTTGAGGTTCCGGGCATTGCTAGTTATTTTCCCTTATTCCAATGTTTTTGTTGGCTGCTGGGTGGTATGTTTTTAGAACTGATGGTATATGATTTGGTGGCATATGTTTTTAGGTTTCCAATTTCTACTATGATGTTTAGGCTCTACAGTTTGGTGGGGTGGATTCATTGTATGTGTATTGTCATTCTTAAATTTATTAATATAATCTAATCCCTAATGCTTATAAAATATATATATATATATATTGAAAAAAATAAAAAAAAAAATTATTGATATGCTTGTAGATACAATAGCAATCTAGGATAAATATTGCATAAAAAAAATAATAATAACAAGCATATGCATAGATGCATAGATGGATATTTAAATCACTTAGGAGTAATTTATATAGATAAATGATGTACCAGGATTATTTGCAACGAATCTGATCGCAGCCCATCCTTGATATGGAACTGAAACAGTGTTAAGTAGTGGTGGATTGATGGTATTGTAATGATGATATGGGTCATACGATTCATAATGACTAGCTCATTATCTATTGATAAACAAACATCTTCTTTGGATATAATTTTTTGGTAGTGATTATTAGATTATAAAGATTCGTGAGACTAGGGTTTATGGAAGAGATATGAACATTAAAAAAATATGATGGGTGGAAGAAGTATTTTATTATTATTATTATTATTTATTTATTTATCTATAATTTCCCTTAATGATAATTTTATATGTGGGTACTTTTGTAAATAAAAATATCATTAAATGATGGGTTAGCACTTTATGTGGTGGCGATAGAATCACCCTTTAAATAGGAGCTTTGTGGTGTTAAAAAAAAAAAAAAAAAAAAAGGGCCTTTTTGGTAAAGTATGTGGAATATACTTTTAGGTTGGATTTTTAAGTATAAAAACTCTTGATTAGGGACTTATGGAACATTATTCCTAAAAAAAAAAATAAAAATAAAAATAAAAAAGAATGCCTAATAAATGCACCGGACACCTTATTTAGGGTACCAACCTTGTACGTGTTTGATGACAAAATTGACAAAAAAACGCTAGTCACAATTTTTTACATTAATATTTTTCAAAAGTCGGCTGCTGGACCGCTATAATTTTTGTCATGCATGACATGCATAAAAAGGGTAATTAATCTCATGATCAGTTTTTCAAAATCTAATTTGCAATTAGCCCTAAGTAGGTCACCTTTTGCAGCTATATATAATATATATTCCTCTTAATTAAAATAGTGCCCGGCCATGTACCAAATAATATTTAATTTTATAAGTTCTATGGCCAAACTCAACCATTATAAATACGATGCACACATACACCTTTTACATTATCTTGCCTTCGATTGAGTTGAGCCACTCTATAAACTTTGATTATAGGACAAAATTTTGATAGTTTTCCACAATCTTTGTAAAATATTTTTCTCCCTATTTGATATGGTAGATAACATGACATGCCACATTTGCAAGCTACTTGACATTAAAACTGACAAGGAATCAATGTTATCATCAAACGATTAGTTATCACATTAGATGAAGAAAAAAAAAAGTTCAGAAAATAGTTGAAAAGAGAGAGCATTTTCCTTTTACATTAGTTGCATTATTAATCAAAGGTCCCCACAATGGTGAAATTACTTATTGATTTCCATATTATAGCAACTTAATCCCTAAAAACAAAAGTACTATAACATCATGTCGAAGAAATAACACATAATAAGCCAACAAGGCATCCTCGCGATATCCTACTCAACATGGTGTACATGTGGATGTGCGTGGATGTATAGAGAGAGAGAGAGAGAGAGAGAGAGAGAGAGAGGGAGAGGGAGAAAGAGAGTGAGATCCTTTATACATTGCAAAAACCCATACCTACAAAAGAAAAACTAAACAAGGGCAACACACAGAGCCATTGAGAGCTCCATCCTAAACATGAACCCCAGTTATGATTGAAAAGTACAACATCGAAATCGAACTATTTATTTATGACATATTGTCCAGCAATACTATTTTCAAACCATATTTAAATTATTCAGGAAAGATTTGAGCATGAACTTTACGAAAAGTGGGATTTGGATCATGAAGCCGGACAAGAAGGCATGTCATGAGGGCGCGGGAGCATGGTTGAATCTCGTGTGATGCCATTCATGACTATAAGAGCAGTGTCCATACCCCAGGTGGTATGCCGTTCCAAATGGCAGTGGATGAACCACACCCCTAGTAAAAATGATCCATGTTAGAATTTCTACTATTATACCTACACTAGAGTGGATGAACACACATTATTTCCTTTTTTTTATCTTTTTTTTTTTTTTAGCTACTCATTAAGTAGTTTAAAATAATTATCTTAAAAAATCTTATGTAGAAAAGTGAAAATGAGTTGATAAATTTTAGAGTGGGAAAATTACAGTTTGACTCCCTCAACTATCATCGATTTATACTTTACACTCCTATAGTTTTAATTGCAATATATTAAAACCGGGCCCCCCCCTCCCTTTTTGTTTTTGTGACACTTTACACTTCTAACCAAATTAGTAATTTATTTCTTTGACCGAAAAATGGTGTTAGAATTGTTATTTTTTTTATGTGGTATTTATCATCGATTGCTAATGTATCTACAAGGATATTGTTGAAATTTCAAAAAAAAAAATTTCTCAATATAGCTTAATTTTTAATTTTTATGAATTATTTTCTCTGTACAATAAATAAAATTCATCATAAATAAAATATATTGCTAAGAATTGAAAAACTTCACCAATATGCTTGTAGAGACATTAACAATCTAGGATAATTAAATACTATATTAAAAAAAAAAATAACAAGCCTAGAACCATTTTTTAGTCAAAAAAAATAAATAAATTACTAACTGATAGAAGGGTGTAAAGTGTCAGAAATCAAAACTATAGGGGTTAATGTGTTGCAATTCAAACTATAGAGGAGCAAAGTGTAAATCAGTGAGATCGAGTTGGAGGGGTCAAAAACTGTAATTTTTCCTTTTAAAATTAACTATTTTACTCCAATAATCATTAAGTGATGTGGAAAACATTAGAAAGAATTTAGATGTAGAAATATAAATTTTGCAAAGTAATTTTTTGGCTAATTAGGCCTGAAATTCCTCAAAAGGTGCAGTCCAATGTTTAGATTGCTTGGACCAAACCTAGTCCCTGTTTTGGATGTTTTTGAGCAGTTCAAAATCATTTTTGAAACCCCCTAATCATTTTTATAATGTATTTGGGTAAAAAGTTGAACGTAATTAAAAGTCCAAAAATTGATTTTAATCTAGTTGCCTCCCACCAGCTTTTGGTTAAAAGTTGACCAAGAATCAGCTTACAACTTTCAAAAATTACTGTCAAAATACAATTCTCAAACATATATTGATTCTCTCCTGTTACTACTAAGGCACCGTTTGGTTAAACTTTTTAGAAAAGTAATTTAAAAAAAAAAAAAATGACAATATTTAGTTTCTTAGCTTGTTCCTGAACTAATTTGAAATGAATTTCCAAATTCTTTCTAATTTGTAGATGCAAAATCTCTTATATGGGTTAATAGATATTTTTCTAATAGATGTCATGCATGCCAAAAATTATGGTAATTCAATGTAAACATCTTAAAATATATACCGGAAATATAGTAACCACTAAAACCTTTCATAAGTAAATTATCTAATCCAACGGTTAGCTTTTCGAAATATGTATCCCATGATTAACTAGCTAGTAGCTTCATACCTACATAAATTTATATAAACATATGCTGATTGAATTTATGCATAGATGGATATTGCAATCAGTTAGGAGTAATTTATATAGATAAATGACGTACGTACCAGGATTGTTTGCAACGAATCTGATGGCAGCCCATCCTTGATACGGAACTGAAACAGTGTTAAGTAGTGGTGGATTGATGGTATTGTAATGATGATATGGATCATACGATTCATTGTAAGTCACATTAAAACGTCTCCCAACTAAATAGAAGCTATGACCATGCAGATGCAATGGATGATCCTCTGCTCCATCCTCTGCCCCTTGAAACACTATCTCCACAACATCATTGTGTTTTACCAATAGCACCTTACTCCCATTGATTAAGGTACCTGCAGATGGTGCTGTCAAAGGAAATCTATCGACACCATAGCATTTCCCCCTTGTAATGCACCTTTTGTAATTATAAAGATTGAAAATTAGTTATTCCAAATAGAGAATATAATGTAATACATATACCTAGATTTATACTACAATTATAAGTACATACACAAGTGCAATATTGTGTAAACGTACTATATCAGGGTCCAACATATAAAGTGTCACAAATAAATAAATAAATGAAGAGATCAATCTGTTCAAAAATAGAACATGCACTTTGTCTCAATAATTCATTTCTCTCCTTTAAGGGATGAGGTTATGAGTTCCATTCCTCATGGATAAGGTTCTTGGCTCATTCGGTGCTCAATTTCTTATTAACAACTAACTACTAACTCTATTGATGTATATCGTTTGGCAAAAAAAAAAAAAAAAGTGTTTGAAAATAAATTATAAGGGTATAATTAATGTGTAAATGGATACAAATTAAAGGGAAAAAAAATGTAATTTCTCCAATTATATAGTCAACTGCCTTATCCCCACATTAATTCTTGATGAAGGTTTTGGGTTCAAGTATATATTTATATACATATAGAAGTGTTCTAGTCAGGGTACCTGACTTTAACTAAAGTCAGCAAAGAACATAAGCCCTTGGATTTCCATTCACTTTAGTTAGCAAATGTTCTAGGCACCCCTAACTAGAACATTTTTCTATATATATATAAATGTTATGGTCAGGTGCACCTGATGCATCTTGCATCGGGTGCCCTATTGTAGAGCCACTTGCAGTGCAAATTTTAGAAAACTGACTGTTAGATTAGATACCCTAATCATGTATGTTATGCTTGCCAAAAATAATAGTAATCCAACAGTTGGTTTCTAAGAAAACTGATTGTGAAAAAATGATAACATTTGAAAGAACAAAAAAGTCACAGTTTTTCAAAGTTACATTTTTCAAAAATCAACCGTTAGATCAATGTAATTTTTGGCAGACATAACAAGCATGATAGGAGTATCTAATCCAACTGTCAGTTTTTTAAAATTTTCATTGCAAATGGCTCTACAAGAGAGCACTTGATGAAAGAAGCACCAGGTGCACCTGATATTAGAAGCTATATATATATATATATATATATAAGTGCATCTCTACCTAATTGTTAATATAGGGGATATGGGATAAGGGTAAATTTATATGGTTTGAAAAAAAAAAAAAAAAAAAACCACTAATATTTTATAAATGTGTGTATATATAATATATTAAGTGCTTAACTGTCAAAGATAAAGATGAACACTATTTCAATGATAATAAATAACATATCCTTTGTGTTATATAAAATGTAATGTAAATTGAATGATTGAAAGAAAAATAAAAACAAAGAGGAAGAATACCTGTAAGAAGAGTTTAGCATAAAATTAGTAGAAGCTGACACGAAACTAATGTTGCTCATGGAGGCAAATCTGGTACCAGTAGTCTGATCAGCGTATACAGAAATTGTTGTATAGTACCGCTTAAACTTTTGTATTGGAACATTTTGGTTTGTTAAGCTCTTAATGCTCTCCAAAAATGCTTCTGCTTTGGTAGTATTAGTGGCATCAGGAAGAGTATCATTTGGAAAGATTGGAGTTGATGGGGTTTTGTATTTGAAAATGGCCGTAGTGGCAGCAGTGGAGACAGCTGCACCACCATTTTTGTAATTACTAGCAGCCATGTAATAGCTTCCCCCATTTTGTTTTGCTGTGACAAGAACATCCATTGTATTCCCAGGTGCCATCAAGATGTAATCTGTGTCTATGGGTTTAATATAGGCTCCATCCATTCCCACCACTTGTAGAGAGTGATTTGCAATTGAAAAGAACATCTCTTCGTTCATCACTGCATTCACTATGCGAAGGAGATAGGTCTTCTTGGATACAATTGACATTGTAAATGTAGTCTCTGCAACATGGAATCATGATAATTAATCAAATTGCATATCGGCATATATATGGTGATATGGTAAGTTCTACTTGAACATCATATGATACAAGATACTGTACCCATTATGGCTAAAGCCTTTCTTTTGACCATGGTCTTAATTAAATATCAATATCAAAAAGGATATTATGTGTTGAACCAAAGGATTAAAAAAACTAATAGTAATAGTAAAATATTATAATTTTTAATAAAAAAAATATTAAAAATATATTATAATCAATAATTTAAAATACTCATGAAGTGCTGAAATATTCCCCATCTGAAATATATAATATATATATTCCCCCATCTGATATAAGATACTGTACCCATGACACTTGGATTTTAAATTATGCGATATTGTATACATGCATGAATTGATATTCAACTAAATTCTATAGCTTCAGTTAAAATATAATTAACTATAGGATTTAGGGTCCCTGCCATTTGCATTTTAGCTGTTCTTAAAATTACTATTGGAGCAAAAAGTTTCACTTAATCTAAGAGATTGAATGAGAATCACTTCTTGATAACTTGAGAGTTGATAGGATGGTTAACAAAATTTTCATAGTAGGAGTCATTGTGACAGAAGCTAGTGGGTCTTAACTTTTGTTATACCCATTTCTAATATGAAAATTCTGATATGTGAAAACGTGGTTGGAATATAAGTTTAAAGAGATACGTGAAGATAGAGATGGCTGGGTCTACAAAAGTGATTTTAGGAAATGTTAACACAAAAAGACCCTTAGTATTAACTCAAGTTTACACAAATTAATCTAAGTTATATTTATAAATCAACTATACTATCTAATATCAAATAGGACCCCGAAGAGAGTGATCCTAGCTATCTAATTAGAAGCTTAAGGAATGGATACATAGCCAATTATGTGCACATATGTTGATTTTATCATGATATCTTTAACTAATTGTGGGATATTCATTTCCAAAAATTGACTGCTATAATATTATATATTCTTTAATTTTATTAATGCGTGCCAAAAATTATAGATATCCAATGACAGTATCTCAAAATACAGATCGTAAAAAATTGTGAAAAACTGATTTTGAATCATTGTGATTTTTGGCATCCATAATATATATAAGTATATCTAATCCAATGTCATATTTAAAATACTTATCCCAATTATCTATTAGTTTCAATTTTTTATTGTATCTAAAATCAGAAATGATCTAGTCAATATATGCTTATATAAGCTTATGTTAGCATGAAGTCCATAGATATAATTGTGTGACGCATATATATTTTGCAAAACTGACCGTTGGATTAGATATTGTACTTGTACATGTCATATACGTCAAAAATCACAGTGATCCAACAGTTAGTTTCTCATAAATGTTACTGAGAAAAACTGTTGTCATAAATTTTCATAGCTATATTTTGAAATTTTGACATTGGAACACTGTGATTTTTGGCGTGCATGATATCCATAAGTACAGTATCTAATCCAAATGTCAATTTTTTAAAATATGCATCATATTATAATCTATGACCTTCATACCGACATAACTTATATAAGCATATGCTAATTAGATCGGGATTGATCTAAAATAAGCATATGTTGGTGGGATGATTTCTAGATACAGAGGTACATAGTCTGATTTTTCAAAAAGTGAGATAAAGACATTATCTAACAAAGTAAGATAATTAATATATTTAAAAACAAAAAAACAAAAAAAAAAACAAAAAACAAAAAACAAATGATAAAAGGTCTATAAAACAAATTAAGTTAAGTGTGTGCATGTATAGAGATATCAAAACAAACTAAGCTTATTATACAGCAGAGTAAGAGAATTTTAAAAAGTAGAAGAGATAAGGACATTAACGTCCTGTTTGGAATAGTTTTTTCTTATACTTGTGAAGAAGAATAAGAGAAGCATAAATCTATTTAAGGGAAAGTAGAAGTCAGTTGTGTTTGGAAACTATATTTTAAAAGTGTTGTTGACACTAAAAGTGTTTTTTTCTCTGTTTGAATACCGTTTAAAAAAACTGCTTATAATGCTAAATTGACAGTATTACCCTTGGCAATAGAATTATAAATAAGTTTATTTATAAATAAATAATTTTATTTATAATAATAAATAATAAATTATATAATATAAATATAAATATTTAATATTTAATAAATAATATATTAAGGTTGGGACATGGACGAAATGTGTTTTTTTTTGTCCTAGTTCATTATTAAAGGGTAGTTTTGGCAATTAGATATTTTAGTTTTTAAGTCAAAAAGTAACTTCTTCTATTTTGAAAAGCACCAAGGCTTGTGCTTAATTAAATTTAAATAAGCATAATTAAGAACTTTAGATGCTTTTATCTACTTATTCTATTTTTGCCAAACATCCTATAAAAAAATAGAAGTACTGGGCAAAAAAAGCACTTAAAAATGCTTGTTGTACTCAATCCAAACATGCACTAACCAAGATATTTAAAATATGATTTTTTTTTTCCTTTTTTTTTTTGGAAAATTGTAATTGCATTTAAGGCTCCAAAGTAAAGAGGAAGCCATTAAGCCAGCACAAGAAACTCACAAAGATCTTGAGAATTTTGGCATCATTGGAAATTTGTAAGATGCCAAGATGTCAGGATGATAATATCAAAAAAAAAAAAAAAAAATGAAAAAAAATTTTTTTTTTTTTTGTTTTTTGGTTTTGTTTTTTTTTTTTTTCTAATAATTACATACCATTGGAACATGAATTTGTATAGTTTCCAACATAACCGTTGATGGTGTAAGCATCTGATTCGTCTGGTTCAGTATGATTCTCAGCCTTCTCATATTCTGTCATCACATCTCCGTCATACCACGATGCTATAAGTTCATTAAGAGAATAAAACAATCACGTTAAAAGATTTAAATTAAAAATAAATAAAATAAATAAAAATAACTAATGGAGATTATATGTTACTTACCAATAACAATTGTTTGTTCAAAATCAAACTTAATGTGGTTGGGATAGATGCCATAAGGGGGTTTAATAATAATGGCACCGTGGACCGTGGCACGTGACCAATCACTATGTGCATGCCACCAGAGGGTTCCTATTTCATCAGAGAATATGATTTCTTGAGTGAAACTTGAATTGGGTTGAATTGGGCATTGTGTGATGTACTCTGGACCATCATGCCATGGATTCCTTGGTTGCTTCACTCCATGCCTGCAAGCATCAATTTGTTTTTCAACCTGTCACATTACATTCGATTTCTCTCATGTTGATTAAATTAGGAATCACGGCTAGTTTTTCACAATCTATATTTTCAGATATTGATATTGAATTATCATAATTTTTTAAATGCATGACATTCATAAAAAAAATATTTAATTCAATGATAAAATTTTTAAAATATATATCTCAAAATTATTTATTAGCTTCGCTTCATGTTTACTTTATCTAAAGTAAAAATGTGCGAATATAATCGGGACTGTATTTCTATCCCCTTAATAAAAGGGAATAAGAATTTACTTTATTGACAAGTTAAATTACCATTTTACCCTCAAACAAAATTCATTTACCATTTTACTCCAGTTTAATTACCATTTTACCCCAAACACATAATCATATTAAGAGTTCAACTTCATCTTATACATGGTCATTTCGATTTACCTGAAATATATATCTTACTAAAAGGAAATAAGCGAATTAATTAGCAAGTCTCATTATGCACATGTATTGCACGTGTCCTATCCTAATATTACTTAAATGACTAAAAATGAAAATTTTATAAATAAGGCTCTTGGCCAGTTTTCCCTTGTCCTGCCCCACATCCACCCCCACCCACTCCACCCAAATCGGTTATGGTGTAACAGTGACAAAAGTACACTATCTGTCGCAAGGTGGCGGCCTAATATAATCCCTATGATGCAAGAACGCAAAAAGGCTCTGGCTTCGCAGAACTCATCGATATTGTCCTCCTTTGTATTTACCTCTAAAGGTTTAAATTTATTTATTGATAATTAATTAGAGCATTCACAGTGGACTTCTTTAAAAAAAATTTTTGGTACATGAGAGTCATTTGAATTGTTTTTGTCAAAATTTAGTATTGATATTTAAATAGATTATTCCAATGAATTGTCATTTAGGGTGCCAAATTTTAGCATCAGAAGCCTTTAATTTCAAATTTAACACCTCAAATAGTAAGTGTCATTTGTAGTAAATCGAAACCACATCATACTTTTCCTCCAAAACCCAACCACCTTTAGAGCACACTAGTGTTAAAATTTGGCATTTGTACCATTTAATGCATCTTCAAAGGACTCTCATGTGGGGCTACCATTGTCAAATTCGGGAACTATGGCAGAAAAAGTACATTACCATTCATGGCTTCCAAATTTAGCAATTGTGTTAATGTCACCCATGTTTAAGAAGGCACCGTTTGGATCTGTTTTTTTATAAGTTTTTTTAAAGTTTTTTTAAGAAATTATATATTGCAAATTTTAAGAAAACAAATAAGTACTTATGAAAAACAAATCCAAAAGGTACCGAAATTTTTGGGCGGTAATCATTTTCTCCTAAATAGTAAACATCATGTTACCTTCCAATTTAAAATCCATTAGAACATAATGATGCCAAATATGAGAGCTTTCTATTAAAGCATAATAGTACCGAATATGAGAAGAGCTCCCATTTTGGCATTGTCGCGTTCCCAAATATATATGAAAATGAAATGCCCAAATAGAAGCTTCCTAACTATATATTGATGATTTTAGTACGTGCACCAACTTTTGGTATTGGCGCTCCAAATGTCATTAGAGGATTGGAGATCTTCTTGTGATCATGATAAGGTATCTAGGGGTTTGCTTCTCATTTAAATATATTGGAAAAATAAATAATGAGAAAATGTATCCTTATAAACAATTTTATCAAACCCGGACCGGCCCGGCTAGTTCAACCACTTGAATCGGGAACCGGTCCCCCCTCCGGTTGGTTTAACCCACAAAAATCCATTCAATTCAAAAACCGCTCTCTTTTCCAAAACTCGGTCAATCCGGCGGTTAAACCGGTCAAGCCAGTTAAAAGAACCAGTCAACCCTTTTTTTTATTTTTTTTTTAAAGGTGCTAAAATGACTAAAATAGCCCAATCTTTTTAAAATCTTTTAAAACCAAGAAAGCTAAAAAGGCAAATTAGTCTAAAAAAATCTCAAATAGCAAAAAGATACTTAAACACCTAATTTAATAATACAATATTCTTGTCTTGCATTTTAAAAAATATATATAATAAAAATTGATCAATAGTAATTTTTAATTTTCAATTTTAATGATTGCACATAAATTCAAATATATGAATTGATTGTACAAACATTTTAAAAAAATTATATTTTGAATCATTTATAGCTTTTATTCTAGTAAATAAATAATAATATATTTATGACGTCATGGTGAAGTCACGGTTCAACCCGGTTGATCTGACGGTTGAACCGATTGACCCTTAATCTGGTAACTTTTCCAGTTCGATGAATGATTCGGATTTTAAAACATTGCTTATAAATGGCTCCTCAAAGAGAGAGATAGAGAACGTTGTAGATTACCAGTGAATAGTGACACCGTAGCTTCCTTGATTGTGAACAGTCACATACACCTTACCGCCTTTATGGACTGTAATAGTTGGCCCAGGAAACATACCATTTACAGTCAACATACTCTTTGTGGTACAGTGCCTTGTAAAATTAGTTTCCTTCAGCTACATACAAAAGCCCATAAAGAAAAGCAAATATAAGAAGTAAGAAAAAAAATAAATGAGATGTATTTGAAGTTCTCGAGTTCATTTATATTATACAAGAAAACCATGCCGTTAATAAGTGCATCTTACACAATTTTATGTAAGATAACCAATGTTGACTTCATTGCAAAACAAATTAAGTTTGCAAAACCGACCATTGGATTAGATAAACAGATTATGAATTTCATGTTTACCAAATATCACAGGAATCCAACGGCTGTGGTCTCTAAAAATATATATATCGCAATAAAAAATTGTGACCCTTTTGTTCTTTAAAATGTCACCAGTTTCCTTTTTTTTTTTTTTTTTTTTTTTTCCAGAAACCTACCATTAGATTACATGCAAAGCCAAACGAGCTTGAATGTGAGGGGAAGTGCAGAAAAATAAAATCTACTCTATCTCACATCGCCTATATGAAACGCTTATTATAGCTTCGATCATATACCTATATTGGGCCCTCCACATATAAAGTTAGACTTTTAGATTGAAAACTTAACAGAGACCACCTAACTCAGAAAATATAAAAACCATGATGCTATTCATCCGAATTCACGAGACATTGGAATGGAACATGCATCTATTAGTTTCGACGTGAAAATTATTGGATTGTGCTCACTCAAATCCCATGCACAAACCTAGATTCCATGAAAGGGAGAAAGCATGGGCCCGCTGCTGTCAGCCTGTAAGGTAATTAAAGTTGTGTTTTCTACTATAAACACTGCCTGCTTCATTTTGTGGTTAGTTGGCATTGTAACAACATAGGCTAAGAGCCCGTTTGTATTAACATTTTCTAAAATTTTGAAGAACTATTTTTTTCACATTTCTCTATTGTATTATGCTAAAACTATGTCTTTATATATTAAATTAAATTTTCACATTAGAACCGATTATAGCAAAAGTTGGAGCGCCTAACTTTTGTCACAATCACTTCTAGATAAAAATTTTGCCAACCACATTCTATCACCCCTCAAGTCATATAAAAGTGATTATCACCCTATTTCTTATATCAAGTGGAATTTTAAGCTCCAAATTAAAAAAAAAAAAAAAAAAAAGAAGAAGAAGAAAAAGAAACACAGACGAACCCTAAGTCAGAAACATATAGAATGTAAACGTAGATGAAGTAATTAGAAGCACTTACAATAAAATGATATTGAGCCATGCAAAGGAGCAGGCCATTCAGAAGCATGATTAATCCTAAAAGCCTCATAATCCTTAACCCCATTTCCTCCAGTACTCTCTTCTCACCAGATCGATATTGAATTAAAGACTCGATCTATATATCTTCTCCTTCATCTTCATTTAATCCTTTGAGAGCTCTATTTATAATATAAGATAAGATGTTTAGAGTAGTTTAAAAGTAGCACGTCCCAAGGTCACTTTTGGATTATACTTATTGATGGCATGTTCTAAAAATATTGTTTTCGGTTCAATTCCATTATATGATAACTTTTAATTATTTTAATTAAACTTGCTTTTCTAGCTTATAAGTGATTGGTTTTCAAGAATAATTATAAAAATGTAATTTTCAATTTTTTATATATTTTTTTTATTAAAAGTGCAGGATACATCATTACATTCTATGAATGAAAAGAATTAGTGGTAGCTTTTCCAACTTTTTCACTCTTGTTTTTGACAAATAAACACATAAAAAATTAAGGGAATAGACTGAGCTTTATTTTATTTTCTTTCCTTTTCGTGTCGAAATGGAGGGCATTATAGAATTCATCCACTTGGAGTCTACCTGCTTGCCTAGCTACTTAATAAGTTATTATGTATTGTCAGGCCAGTGACATCCATAGGGCTAGTTGCAGAACAATTTTAAAAAAACTAGCCATTGGATTAAATACTCCTCTTGTGTAAGTTAGGCTGGCCAAAAATCATAGAGATCCAACGGTTGGATTTTGAAATATATGACTGTGAAAAATTATGACTATTTTGTTCATCAAAATATCACCATTTTTTCACAGTTACTTTTTTTAGAAACCTACGGTTGCATCCCTGTAATTTTTGGTAGGCCCGACATAAATAAGAGGGCTGGGGTATATATTAAAATCCCTAGTTTTTCAAAATTTGTTTTGCAATTGGCCCAATAAAAATTATTTGACACAACTTTACATTAGATAAACCTTATATTAACAATCTCCAAAGTTGGATATATACTAAAATCATTTACTGCTTAAATAACTAGGAATGAAAAATTTATAAATAAGGCTCTTGGCCAGTTGCACCTTATCCCAACCCACCCACTCCATCCCACCCACTCCACCTCAAATATATCCATGATGGTAATAGCGATAAAAATTCAGTATCTGTCCCAAGATGGCGTGGTAATTATTGAATCCCTATGAAGCAAGAACGCAATAATTAAGGCTATCTAACTTTACAGAACTCATCGCGGTTGTCATCCCCAGTATTTTCCTATAAAGATTTAAAACTTATATATGTTTAATTATTCACAATAAGAGCATCCAGATTGACTATTATTTGAGCTGTCATTGTTAAACTTTAGTATTGACATTCAAATTGATTCCACCAATAGACTGTCATTTAGGATTTCAAATTATAATTAATTAGCATTTGCATTTTTTATCGTCAAATCAAGCACCTCAAATGGCAACCGACATTCATTTTAAATGAAAACTAAGTCATACTTTTCCTTCAATACCCAAGTGTCATTAAAGTCATTAGAACACATATATTGGTGCTAAATTTTGGAATTTATGCCATTTAGAACCATTTAGGGTGCCAAATTTTTTCATTGGCCCTTCAAATGTTATTAAAGCATTGGAAATACTCTAATAATTCTTCATGATCGATAAGGTATTTAGGGTTTTGTCTTCATTTAAATATTTTGGAAAAATATATTAATGAGAAAATGTATCCTTATAAATGGTTCTAAAAAAATACGAAAAAACAAAAAAAATGCAGGGAGAGAGAGAGAGAGAGAGAGTCCTTGATTACCAGTGAATAGTGACACCATAGGTTGCTTGATTGTGAATACTCACATTCACCATATCCCCTTCATGGACTTTAATAGTTGGTCCAGGAAACATACCATTTACAGACAACATGCGCGCTCTTTGTGGTACAATGCCTTGAAAAATTACTTTCCTTCAGCTGTATACATACAAAAAGCCCATAAGAAAAAGCAAATATAAGAAAAAAGAAAAATAATGAGATATATTTAGAGTACTGAAAAAGTTCAGATGATAGCATCCAACAATCGCACCACATAATTTGTTAAGAGAGAAGGGAGACGTGTTTGAATAATTCTGTGTATTAATTCTGTATTCTGCTTTACAAAATATATATGTGTACAATGAAACTAAGTTTGGAAATTTACATATAAGGAAAATATTCTATTGTAACAGATGCCTAAAATAAGAAATCCCTGATTTTGTGCAATCCATAAATTTTGGGATGATTCTGTCAATATAATTCATGCCTACTGTATCATCAACTACCAGGCCCTTTGCCATACCATGTAATTAACATGTGATACGTACGTACATATCTAATTTTGGTCATAGAGACCACATAATTCATTAAATATGAAAAATGGCAATGCTATTAATTCCGTTCCCATGCCAATGTCCGATTTAGAGGTGCAGCCCTTCTGTGTCTTTAGGGGTTCGATGCAAGCTCGAGACATCTATAATTTTCGATATGATAGTAGTTATCCGAGTCTCCAAATTTTTAATTTAATAAATGAATATCAATACACTTCTATATGTTTGAAAATGTAAAAGTCTAGTAAATAAGCATGGTTTGGATTTGTTTTTTATAAGTACTTATTTGCTTTTTTAAAATTTTTATAAGAAATTATATATTACAAATTTTTAAAAAAGCAAATAAATACTTATAGAAAACAAATCCAAACGGTCGTGTCGAAATCGAGGGCATTATAGAATTCATCCACTTGGAGTCTACCTGCTTGCCTAGCTACTTAATAAGTAATTAAGTATTGTCAGGCCGGCCCTAACATTTTAAATGTCTTAGGCAAGTTCCTAAAATATTGCCATCCCTATTATATATTGACCAAAAAAAATTGCCTATAAAATTTTAGTTTTTTTAACCTTAATTTCTCATAAGCTAAAACTTACAACAATCAATTCACAAACCAGATTTTCAATAAGCTCATCTCGAACCTCCTATCACCGATTCACCATTTTATATATATATATATATATATATATATATATATATATAGCTTTGAAAAAATCACAGCAGTTGGTTTCTGAAAAAATGTAACTTTGAAAAAGTGTGGTTTTTTTTTTCTTTGAAATGTCACCATTTTTTTACAGTTGGATTTTTCAGAAACTAACCGTTGGATCACTGTGATTTTTGACAGGCATGATCCAGTTTGGGGTCAATATTTTTTATAAATTTTATGGATTTGAACCATGGCTGAATTTTTCTTAGAATCAAAATTCATTTTTTCCCAATCCTTGGCCGCAGGACGCGCCAAGAGAACGGTGGCAAGCTCCCGGGCGTTCGCTTGGACGGGGGGTGGCGTCATTCGGCGATGTTCTGGCGGACGTCGCAGCCGTCTTAGAGGCAGTGACCTAGCTCACAAAGTGCGTCGACGTGATTGAGGAAAGATGCTCGCGCAGAGAGCAACGCTGGCACGAAGATCATTGTCATTTTTGGTGCCACGGCTGCCGTTGAACTGGTTAACGGCGAGCGAATACAGCGCTGGCGAGTGGGAGATGCGGCTGTTCATGAGAGATAATACATATACTACAATAAATTTAAAATATTTACAATACACTTATACACATACAAATGGAGAAACAGGGGCATATAAATGGAGATTGGGGTGTATACAGAAACCTTGTTAGTAGTAAAATAGGTTAGTAATAGGGTATGGAAATCAATTATACGAGTTGCAATGTCTCCCCCCCAAAAAAAAAGAAAAAGAAAAAAAAAGGAAAACCAGTAGAAGTTAAATTAAAGTTTCAAGCCTTGAGGCAGGTGACAGAGGGTGGGACATAATGAGAGAGATAAAAAATTGTGCAACTTGTCATCTTTCTAATAAATTTAACTAATAAATTTTAAAAGTTAAATTTATGTTTTAATTTTTTTAATGTTTAAATTTTTTAAAATAATTAATTAGTTAGGTTAGGTAAACTTGAGCTGTCGATTTGCGCTAATTGAGCACATTTTTTCTATACTAAACCGACAACGAGAAACGTGGTTAGGGTTTATATTAAAATGGTTAATTAGGTTGGGTGCGTTAATCACATTTGAAAAATAAAAATATAAAGTTGGAGTCCTGTAAGAATATACTGATTTATAGAGTAATTTTTTTTTATGAGGACTTCTTTATATGAGGATTTGGCAAAAGTGAATTTAGAATAAGCTAACACAAAAATACCCTTAGTATTAACACAAGTTTACACAAATTAATATAAGTTATATTTATAAATCAACTACTATCTAATATCAAATAGGACCCCGAAGAGAGTGATCCTAGCTGTCTAATTAGAAGCTTAAGGAATGGATACATAGCCAATTATGTTCACATATGCTGATTTTATCATGATATCTTTAACTAATTGTGGGATGTCAAAAATTGACTGCTATAATATTATATATTCTTTAATTGTATTAATGTGTGCCAAAAATTATAGATATCCAATGACAATATCTTAAAATACAGACTGTAAAAAATTGTGAAAAACTGATTTTGAATCATTATGATTTTTGGCATGCATAATATATATAAGTATATCTAATCCAATGTCATATTTAAAATACTTATCCCAATTATCTATTAGTTTCAAATTTTTTATTGTATCTAAAATCAGAAATGATCAAGTTAACATATGCTTATATAAGCTTATGTTAGCATGAAGTCCATAGATAACTGTGTGGCGCATATATATTTTGCAAAACTGACCGTTGGATTAGATATTGTACTTGTACATGTCATGTACATCAAAAATCAAAGCGATCCAACAGTCAGTTTCTCATAAATGTCACTGAAAAAATCTGTGGCAATTTTCAGTTGTCACAAATTTTTATAGCTATATTTTGAAATTTTGACATTGGATCATAGTGATTTTTGGCATGCATGATATCCATAAGTATATTATCTAATCCAAATGTCAATTTTTTTTTTTTTAAATATGCATCATATTTTAATCTATGGCCTTCATACTTACATAACTTATATAAACATATGCTAATTAGATCGGGATTGATCTAAAATAAGCATATGTTGGTGGGACCATTTCTAGATACAGAGGAAAACTAGTAGAAGTTAAAAACTTAAAGTTTCAAGCCTTGTGGCAAGTGACAGAGGGTGGGACATAATGAGAGAGAGAAAAATTTTTGCTACTTGTCATCTTTCTAATAAATTTAACTAATAAATTTTAAAAGTTAAATTTATGTTTTAATTTTTTTTTTATGTTTAATTTTTTTAATAATTAATTAGTTAGGTTAGGTAAACTTGAGCTGTCGATTTGCAATGATTGAGTTCATTTTTCCTACAACGAGAAACGTGGTTAGGGTTTATATTAAAATGGTTAATTAGGTAGGGTGCGTTAACCACGTTTGAAAAATATAAATATAAAGTTGAAGTCCTGTAACAAGGCCGGCGCTGGGGTTTGGGTGGCCCTAAGCAAGTTCCTAGAATGAGGCCATTCAACATGTTGACAATAAAAAATTAAAAAAAAAAATTGCATACCTTAGTTTCTCTTAGGTTAAAACCTACAATCATACTACAACAAGCAATTCACAAAAGGATTTTCATTTGGTTTCATTTGGCTCACCTAGAACCTCCTATCACCATTCACTAATACACATATATTAAACAAATATCAAAATACTTAATCTATTAAAATGAATATAATTCAAATATATAGGAAATAAAGAAAAAAAACATACAGTTAAATCCCTAAATAACATCAACATAAAAGAAATGCTAAATAGAAGAGAATACCCATGTAAGCAAAGTAGCTAGCCAACATAATTTCCTCCATCCATAAATAAAACAGCATTATGGTCATCTTCTACTGCATTCAAAAAGAAAACAAAAAAATACATTATATCGTGGAAATCCTAAAAATAAAATACTTATAAACAAAAAAAAAAAAATATATTGTCATTTTGTTTTATATAATTACTTGAAAATAAAAATATAATAAAAATCTTACTCCTCTTGCATCCGCATTCGCACTCGTAAAGTTGTCAATTAATGTTTCACAGTCAATCTTTTTTGCCAAACCATTTTCAATGGATAACATAGCTAATCCATTCAACCTTTCTTGAGACATTGTTGACCGAATGTAATTTTTAATCAATTTCAACTTTGAGAAGCTTATTTCCCCGAATGCAACTGTAATTGGAATGGTCAATAATACCCTATAAGCAATCCAAGAAATTGGGTAACAACAATCTAATTCCATCAAATGATTCAATACTTCAATTCGCCTTGTTATTTATTGTAGGAGACCATCTATCAAGAGTTTTAACTCTGTATATAAATCTCTCCCATCAATTTCTTAATGCTGGCCATGTGTTAAAAACCCTTCAAGTTTGTTACATGAAGTAAGCAAACATTAATTTTCCAATGACTTCAACTTCTTCAAATCAAACAAAAACCCAAAAACTTTCTCATATATTTGAAATTGTTTAAACCTGTCCTTAAGTGAATTAATGCCCTAATCAACAACATATAGGAAGTAATTAATTCTAAATGATTCCTTCGCTGAATGTGTCACTTCTACATATGCATTCTCATCAAACTGTTTCTTCCTACGAATGGTATTCCTTTCACGAAAAACTGGCTCGATCTCCAGTGCATTCGCAACTTCATTAGCTTCAATTAAGGCCTCCACAAATCCCTCTTCTCTATACCTTTCAAGATTGGAAAGTAGCTCTCTTTGTTTTTGTATAGCAACATCTATATTCATGTCCTTAGCTTGAAGAGCCTTACTAACACTATTAACAGCACACATTGTGCCAAATAATCATAGCAACTAAGAACTCAAAATTCTCAAGTTCATTTGCAAGAGACTCAGCCTCATGCTTTGATTTGGGATCTTTTCCTATATTTGCCAACTCAAATAAAGCATCATTTATTTGTGGAGCATAGTATCTTATTGGTTTAACACTCTCAACATAACTTTCCCACCATGTTTGTGAAAGTGGCTTCACCGTGAGATTTTTCACATGGTGGGTGAACACTTTCCACAGCTTTGTATAAGAAGAGAATAAGACATATATGCACTGCACAACTCCAAAAAATGATGTAGCTTTAGAATAAGAGTTGGCCATGTCAAAAAGAGCAAGATTAAGACTATGACAACCACACGGTGTATAAAAAGCTCTAGAATTGAAAATTATTTCACCTTTTTATGTACACCTTTGTTTTTTCCCTTCATATTAGAGCTATTATCATATCCTTGCCCTCTTATATCACCAAAATTAAGTTTGGGATCTTCCAAAGCTTCAACAAGCACATTAAAAAGTCCATACCCTGTTGTTTCATCAACAACTAAGAATTCTAGGAAAAACTCTTTTTTGAAAGTGATTCTAAAATGAATTAAAACCCAAGAAAAAATAAAGAAAAAGATGTGTAAATGACCTATAATGCATACTAATATGATGTCCTAAATTATCTCATGCAATATGCTCAGAAACAATACTTTATATAATAAGCACAAGGGTAGAATCTTACCTTTGCATGCTCCCTCGAACACAATTTGTATTTTAAGCATACTCCAAGTAATAATAATAAAAGAGATTAAAAAAAGGAATCAAGCACTACTACAAAAAAGCTCTACGAAGACGGTAAATAGAACACGGTTATGGAAAACGTTTTAGAATCAGATCAAAGAACACGGTTATGGTGACTGTTTTTGTTTATTAATATTTAAGAACGGTGTTTTTGCAACCGTTTTTGTTGGGTATATTATCAACACGGTTAATATATACCGTTCTGTTAGGAGACAAAAAACGGGGTCATTTAGTGGTCTTTTTTTTTTTTTTTTTGGTATATTGGCATCTGTTTTCTTATTAATTATTTCATAGTTTAATTTTTTTCAACAATTGGTGCCTTGAGAGCTTGCAGTTTCCTCTTCATGAACTTCTTAGGCTTTCCATATCCTGCAACCTAGCCTAGCAAATCAAAAAAGAAAACCCTCATTCCGTACTCACCACTGTCTCTCTCTGTCTCTCGATCTTTCGTAACCCTAGCCATCGAAAACCCTCATCCCACCGGTTACCCCTATCATCCCGCCGATCACCCCTATCACCACAGCCTAAAAAACCTAACCCTCCTATGTCCACCATTGTTTTAGTCTTCACCGCCTGAGAAACCCTAACCCTCCTTCCACCATTTTTTCCAAGCCTCCTTAAGGATCTTGTTTTTGTCTTCACTGCCTGACTTGGTGAATTGGCCTATTTGATTCACGGTCGATCTTCGTTAACCATTGTCGCAGCGGTGATGAAGGTTTTGTTCACCATTGTCGTAACGGAACTGGTGAATTGGCCTAATTTGATTCACGGAAAACCCATCTTCCCCTCTCTCTTCTGTAATCTTCCTCTATTGTACATGAAATTAGCATATGGGAGCTTAAAGAAATCATTTTCGCACTAATTCTAACTGTGTGGTAAGGTTTTGGAGGCTGGATCAAATCATCCATATCTTGTTTGGGTTTCTCGCGCATAGGTAAGTGAAAAATCTGATTTTTGTTCATTTTGATATGTTCTCTTTCATTTTTCTCATTTTTCTCACTTTGTGCAGTGATTTTATGATGTCTATATGTTTATTATTTGCTTTATTTCATGTTTTGGTGATTTGATTTGAAATGGGCTTGGTATCTCTAATTGCTGCGAAACCCTCATTTGAAAAGGTGGGAATTTGAGTCCTGCGCTCATTTTTGTTGTTTTTATTCTTGGCATGAATCTGTTTCTTGTGAGGTTGGATTATTTGAAAATGGATTTGTTTTGGATTTTGGTAATTTGCTTCAAAAATGGCTATTATACACATATTTGGTGTGAGTTCTCAATTAATGGGTTTTTTTTTTTTTTTTTGGGTGAGTTTGGGATGAATGCTTATGGACGATATAGGTTGGTTGTTGTTTAATCTTGAATTTTTTGTTGTGTTTTTCTTAGAGTCTGAAATCGTTTTCATCAAAGAATAAAGAAAAAATTGGCAGAAACAAACTAGAGAGAGAGCAATGGGGAGGGAGAGAAGAAGAAGAAGAAGAAGATATGGAGCTAGAGAGAGCGCTCTGTTGTTAGGGTGTTGAGTGTTGCATACACACTCTTGCTCTGGTGCTTTGATTGTTGTAGGATTAAATCGAATATTGTTGTCAGTATGGATTTTAACTATGTTCTTTTTTTTTTTTTCTTTCAATCTATGTTCTGCAAAATTCTGTTTGTGAGTGCTATCAAAATTAGTATATTGATTAATAGGATTCTAATGGATTTCTTTTCTAGTTTTGGCTCTAGTATGCATTTGGATTATGATTTAATGCTTATATTTCTATCGTTCTTGAAGAGTGAAAATTTCTAGAGTTCTTTGTTCCTTCAACCAAGACCGCTAGCCGATCCCCTTCCTAAGGGATACGATCCTAATGCACGTTGTGACTACTACATGAGCAGTCCAGGTCACTGGATCGACAGATGTTTCGCTCTAAGGTACAAGGTGCAAGATCTCCGTGACCAGCATCATGCCTTTAAAAACAGATAATGCATGCCAATCAATGCATGTATAGTACCAAATTCTGATTGAAAAACTTCTTTATATTTATATTAGAATTACTAAATGTAGATATAAATGTGTATGTATATATTCATACACATACAAATACCAACTTCTTCATACTTTATTTCAGCCACTATTATTATTACTCTAAATTAGTTTGTTGATTGTGCTATTTTAATCATACAGGACTGCTGATGCTGTACACTTGTTGCTGAAAAGTTTGCACTAACTTCACTCAAGATTTTTGCTGGGCAAGGATTCAATGGATTGTTGGTGCTTAGTGCTTCTGAACTCCTAAGTTCCCAAATTGTCTATTTTTTTTTCATGCTTTTATATAGAAGTATAGTACTATTTTCTACTCTTTAAATTTATTTATTTATTTTTTTTTTGTATTGACAAATTTGAAAGCTACTTGGTCCGGTAAAACTTCAGTAAGGTATTTGTATGCGAGGCTTTTAAGGCAACTGTCAATAATTGTCCTCTGTTTATATATATAATCCGATAAAACATCCAGCATATAGAAACAAATAGAACTTCCATCATAAAGATTCTTTAACGAAAATCTGTATTATATATAATTCATGGAAGAGAGAAGCACTTCCCCCAAGTATTACAAAATTATGGATTGCTAAGGGTTTGAATTATGTGGGTGTTGCTATTGGTTGTCCCTTGTACTTTAATGGATATATGGAAGTGAGAAGAAGGCTTAGTTTTGTTGGGTTTAATATCAAAATTTAGGGTATGGCCTTCATTCTCCTATTTGGTGTTTTTTTTTTAATAGATAAAGCAGTGTATTATCATATGTACATGTACGTGTATTTATATATTTTGGCATAACTCCCTTAAGGGAGTGTCTGACATGACACTCCCTTAAGATGCGTCGACAAATGTTGGGCGCACCCTAAGGTATCCAGAATTTTAAAATTAATTTTTCTGACATCGCATACTTACTTAACACAAGTCAAACACACTAAGTACATAGCATGATATGTTTGTTTTGTTTAGCACAAGAAAAGATTGTAGTTTTAAGACTAGTAGTATAAATATTAGGACACATGCCATGATACTCAAAAGGATAAAAAGATCAAGAACTATTATTTTTATTTTAGGAAATATTCTGATTCATTCATCAAAGTTCTGTTGCCAGCTTATTTGTGATTGGCTTTACTTACTCTGCATCACAGGGGATGTTGGCTCTATCACGTTAGATGCTAGCTTGGTTAGATTTGCACCGTTATGGATGAGTGAACAAGAATCATGGTAGGTTAAAATTGTCAAGATTGAATTGGAGGGCCAGGAGTTTCCTAAGGTGTGACTGTTCTTGTCAAGTTAATCCAAATGTTTATTTTATTATATTAGCATATTGTTATATGATTTGCAAGTTGGTAAATCGTTTGTTTTCTTTGCTTTGGACCACTATTGGTCCTACGTTTTCACATATATGAAGTTCGATTGGGATCTTTGTTTCTTATTATTGCTACTTATTCTTTAGGTTGTTGAGATCAATTCTAACAAGCTGAAAGAAATTGCACATCAAACTGTTTCTGTGCTTAAATCTAAAGCAAAACCTCTCAAGATGATACCAGAAAACTGCATCTCCCACTGATATCTGCAGATCAATATGCTTCTCGCAGCGCAATGCTATCCTCACTCATTGTTGCTTGGTCACCGGTGCTGTCATCATTTGGGAATATACCGATTACTCCAAATAATTCATCCAAGCGCTGTTCTCTACCTGCGGTTGGAGAGAAGTCTGGAAAAATTTCGTTCTGAAAAATTTGTGAACTGCTATGCTACTTTATTAGTTAAAGGGAGTTCTGATGGGAGGTGAGTTAGGTATGCTATTATTGGTCAATGGATATTGGATCAAAGCAATTTGATTTTGGAATATACTCTATTTTCTTTCTGATGTTTGAATTACCGGCACAAAAATTTCTTTGACCTTATGGCCAAAAGGGAAAATTTTTGAACCTCTTAGAAGTCCAAAACCAACTTCCATGCTTACCCTTAATTTGTTTCTCCTCTTCATTTTTCAGTGTGAAGATCTGGCAGGGCTACAGTGAGGAATTGATGAAGTCATCAGAAACTAATCATGCTCCCTTTTCCTTGTTGAAAGAGGTTAGATGCTATTACTTCTTAAGTGTCTGCCTCTTGGTTTATATAAATTAATTATGTAAGGTACTTAATTAAATCCTTGCTGTCTTCTGAGTAAGCTATAACTGTTGATTCTGTCCCGGTCTCTGCACTTTCTTTTATTGTGCATGTACAATCCTTGCACAAAATGCTCTTGGCAGTTGGCAAAGGATCTGGATCCTTTGAAGTATGGATATGTGATATATCTGCTAGCAAATTTGACAAAGTTGGCTCATATGACGCGCTTGACCATGTTGTAAGTTTCTTAATCATTAATCAAATAGTTTGCTGATATTAATGGTGATTTATGTGTTTAATACTTCATTAGGTTACAGGTTTAACTGAACATTATATATCTGTTAAGCTAACTTTTTTATATTGCTTTTTATGGTAGAAACTCTTAATTTATCTTTTATTTCAAATTTTTAAGTGGATTTGATCTCCCTTTATAATGTTGCAATGGCATTGCTCATGCCCACAATTCAACAACTACTAGAGCTTTTCCTTTGTTCACATGTAAGCTTTTGTACATTTTGAAATTTGAAAAAAGGTTAAGAATCTAAAACAATGAAAAGAGAAGTTCATGTAAATTTATCTCATTAGGCTTATAGTTTGTGGTCCAAAATTTATTTCAAAATATTAATTTATAGTGCTTATATTGGACAGGAATGGAGTTATCTAAGGTGGGGGGCCTTACAACACTTGATTGTGACTATGGAATGGAGTTATCCACCATGACAATTGAAGAAAATTAAAGACAATATGGAGCTATTTTGGATGTAATTGGACCATAGGTTTTCATTAAGTTTTGAACAATTTTGTACTTGAACACGTATTTTGGGTTTACATATATGTTTGTTTGAATTGGTGGTAATTAAATGAAAATCCTAGTTGGAACTCTTTGAGCTGCTGGTCTTAGTTTTGAAGTGCCAGTACTGCAAATTTGAAATAAAAATATGCATTTTGATATAGTTGTAATTCTCGTTGAGGTTCTAATTATATTTGGTGTGGAATGTATTAAAGGAAAAGGAAAATCAATTAAATGCATGCCACAAAAGGGGGGTGATTTTTTAAAGATGGTCAGAAACTGTACTCATATGGGGATTATTCGATAATGATTACAAACCGTTTTCATATATGATGATTTGTAAACGGTTTGTAACATATTTTGATTTTATAAACACGGTTTTAAACCGTTTTCTGATGTATAGTGTTCGACAACGTTTTAAAACCATTTTTGTATGAACAATCTTTTAAAATGGTCGGAAACCGTATTTGTATGTGACATATTTGAACACGGTTTACAACCGTGTTAGAATGAACAATCTTTTAAAACGGTCGGAAACCGTATTTGTATGTGACATATTTGAACACGGTTCAAAACCGTGTTCGTATGCATAGAAATGAAAACGGTTCAAAACCGTGTTCGAAGGGGTACTACCTTATGAAAACACACACCTTAAGGACGGTTCCAGAACCGTGTTCAAAAGGTTATGAAAACGGTTTAAAATCGTTTTCGTAGGGATTTTTTGTAGTAGTGAAGTATGAATAATGCAAATATCACCTAAGGACATAGCATATGATTCAACACTTAACTCATATAAGTTATCCTAACATGCATTCCTATAAAAAGAAAATCATACTAATATCATAATTCCTATCATGCATACTAAAGAAATAACAAACTAATCCCTATCATGCATACTAAAGAAATAATGAACTAATCCCTATCATGCATACTAAAGGAATAATAAATTAATCTCTATCATGCATACTAAAGGAATAATAAATTCATCCCTAATATGAACACTTAATCCTAAACACCTAATCCTAACATGAACAATGAAGAAGAAGAGAAGAAGAAGAAGAAGAAGAAGAAGAAGAAAATATGCAAACTTAAATAAACATAATGATTACTAACCTTTACTTTCTTCTCCCTTGCTCCTAGCTTCTTCTCCCTTGCTCTTAGACCTTCTTCAAGCTCCAAGGACTCCAAGGACTCCAAAAATATAGCTAAGAGTTCTATGGGGGAAGCTTGTGCAATGCTCAAACCTCTACTCTCCAAGCTAGCTCTCTAAAGCCAATTAATTGTGTGTGTTAAAACTGATTTCAAGGCTCTCTATTTATAGGGAAGCCTGAAATTGATCAATGGTTGAGTTTGAATCCCTTAGGAATGATCCAAGGGCTCTAAACCAGCCTTCCAAGGTGTTAGAGTCCATCCCAAAGTCTCCAAGGCTGAATTGGACACATGGCAAGTACTAGAAGAGTCCAAATACTAGAAGAGTCCTGACTGAGAAAAAACACTGAAAATAGGCAAAAATGGGCTTTTCGGGCCCCGTTTTAAGTCCAAATTCGACGATTCAAGCGTCGAAACGATCGTGATTCGATTATCCATGTTTTAAAAAGTGTTTGAAGTGAAAATGCATTGACCGAGGTCAAAGTTTTAGGGAAAAGTCGACCGATTAGCTATTTAGGGCCTGCCGGGCCCAAATTAGGGTTTTGAAATCTGCTAACCAATTGTGCTCGAAATCATTAATTCTTCTCGAAACAAGTTTTAAAATATTTTAAGAAAGTGTTTTGAAGCCTTGATCGCTTGAAAACAAGGGAGATTATTCCTTGTTAATGATCAAGATTAATATATTTAAAAAACCGCGTGTTTGCTAATCTCAATTCAATTGCGACTGGTGAGCATGGGTGTCGAACCACTGGGAAAATGCAGGTTTATAATAAAAGACTAATAGAATTAATTAAAGTGAAAGAATATTGTCAAATTAAGTTGGTGGTGAAAAGCGCTTCAATGGGTCGAAGCGAAAATACGGAATTTCAATAAAGCTGGTTAAAAACGCGATTACTTTGGTGGAATGAGCGGAACTTGGGTGAGAAGCCCATTGAATATCAATTATACAATTTATATTATAAAATCCTCAATAAAGTAATTATGTATGGTGGTTCTCCCAACTACAAGAAGGAAATCCCAAAAAGATTATGAATATAGGACAGGCAGGTTTATCCTTGAAAAGAATGGAATATCGCTATCCACCTTAAATGGGGATAAAGCATGCTGGTTTGTATTCATACCAATAAGTACCATTGCATAATTATATAATTGCAATCACAGATGTACAATTATATGATATTATATTTAGCGATAGTGTGCGGTAAAACCTTCACAACTATGCAATCACATAATACAAATAAAGGGATGTTTATAAAATAGAATTGCATAAAGAATCCAACTTCATCCTCACCCAAGCTTGGAGTATTAGCTACACATCAATGGAGGAAAATATCCTTTATCCATGACAAGCTCTAAGGGGTCACGGGATGGAAAAAGTAAAATAAAAGCTGAAGGGAAATGACTGAAGAAATAAGGAAAAATGACTGAAGTAAATAAATAAAAATGACAGAAATAAATAAAGAAAAGGCTGAAGTAAATAAAGAAAATGGCAAAAGTAAATAAAGAAAAAGACTTAAATAAATAAAGAAAATGACATTAAAAGTAAAGAACAATTCTCAAGTGAGAATTGAGCCATGCATTAAAAAGGAAAATTGCAGAAAATTAAAGTGCTGAAAGTAAAGATTGTATAAGTAAAGAACAATCATCAAGTGAGAATTGAGCCAGGCATTAAAGGAAAAATTGCAGAAAAGTAGAAATTGCTGAAAAAGTAATTGACCGAATAAAAAGCAGAATTGAACTGTAACATGAAGTCTATTAAAAATAACAGAGTAATGATTCAGAGCAAAAGTCTTAAACCCTCTTTAAGTCGCCTTTACACGTGTATATATAGATGGAAAATGCAAAAGACATAAATGCCCTTGAAATATCTCAAAATATCTCAGAGAGCCCTCAGCCGCCTAGGGTCTATCGATAGCGAAGAGGCGCTATCGATAGTACCTCTATCGATAGCGAAAACCTGGCTATGGATAGACATGTGGCACTTTGCTTCACAATTTGCAGAGATTCTTTTGCAGTTCTTTCGCACTTCAATTGGCTGTTGTTGATCTTTTCTGAATGCTCTTTAATCCGAGATGATCATCAAGGCTTCATAGGCGACGACTTCGTATTCATATAATCTGCACAGATTTCTAGAAAAAGATATTTTACCAATTTGTACAGATTTTATACAAAACGAGATATTAAAACACAATTATTTATATAAGAGAACACAGTAATACCATCAATTGAGAGAATGATTGTGATACAATCAAGCCTTTGAAGGCTTTGGTTTGGTAAAAAGATCGAATCCCGGCCACTTCCGGTCGAAACCCTAATCTGGGCTTGAAAGGGCCTTTTGAGCCTTGAGAGACAATCATGAGCTAAGAGGCTTAACAGGCCTTACCATTGATCAACTTAGCTACTAAACACACCCTAAATATCCATGCTAAAGCCTCGAGGCCATTCGAGACAAGACCGACAGTCATTCAGAGCTTTTGTGATCAAAAGGACAGTACTGCCCTTCAAGTCACAAAAGGCCTTATTTTCTATCAAGTTTTGCTCAGAATGCCATGAAATTTAACAAAGGGATGCTCCTAGACTCTCTAAAAAAGAACCGACTCGATTTAACCTAAAAACCTACATGCGATAATGACCTCTATCTAGCTACTCATAAGGGTAAAACTGTCAACTTAAGGTTTTGACACCCTATAACACAAGCAACCATTCATGACCATACCTATGGTCAAAAATGGATGTTTACATCAAGACTCATCACATGTCGAAAAATAATAAATCAACACACTTACATAACAATTGATATCATATGATCATCAAATGATCACCACAAGATTTCGACGATTATATAAACATATTAATACTTACTTTAAGCATGCTTACACACATAAAACCATATCAAAGGACTACTCAATCAAACTAACATGTTACAAAATATACAAACATGTTTCTGTCCTATATAAAAAAAAATGTACTACATACCCTATTCTAGTATGCAAAATACATTAAACAAGTAACATGCACAAACTAATATTACTCTATCATGTGTAAACAACTAAAAATATATTCATATCATATATATTAAACACATGAGAATGGAAGCTAGTTCATCTCATACAAAAAAGAACTAGACTCCCACCATGGAAAAGAGGATTTACATGGAAAACCAAGGAAACGAGGCTATGATCGAACACTTACCCTTCTCTTTCCTCCTTGGCTACCTTCTTTCAAGCTCCTAGCTTTAAGTTCTTCCTCCCTCTCCCTTCTTAGCCTCTAGTTTTCTCTAGAATGATCAATGAAAAACGAACTAGCCTCCTCTAATCTCTCCCCCTCCTCCTCTCTAACTCTATCAAAGTGTATTTATAGAGTTAGGGTAAAATAACAATGAATGGTTGGGATTAATCCGTCTAAAAATCATCCTAGGGCTTAGAATCATTCATCCAAGGGTTGTTCAACTGAAATACCTCGAATTATCTCCAAAAAAAATCAAATAAAGTAGGGCAAAATAAGTGGGAGAATCCAAAACTTCCAAAATTTGAAAAATGGGAGCGGGCATCCTGGTGGCCGTCCAAGGCCTGGACGGCTAGCCGTCCTAGCTTGGACGGTCACCAGGTGACTTTCCCCCCAATTTACCCTATTTTCAAGGGATTTTCGTATTTTTGCCATATCTTGCTCATTTTGAATCCAAATTCGATGACCCAGGTGTCAAAACGATCGTGTTTTGATCCTCTACACTCTAGAAGGGTTTTGAGTAAAAAATACTTGACCATGGTCAAGGGTTTTAGTAAAAAGCTAACCGATTGACCCAATTGTACCAAATTTATTCATATGACCATTTCTTGTTTTGTAAAATTGATCAACTAGGCTTAAACCACTTCCAAAAGCATGGTTTTATTATGAAATTGGTACTTGAAAACATATTTTGAGGATTTTTTATTTTGGTGAAAATGACCAATTTACGGTTAATTTGAACGAAACCTCGATTCGACTCATTCCTGCCCGTAGGATCAATTTTGGGCGAATCCATTCCAACCATCTAAAAGTTCAATTGACACTCCAAACACACTCCACACATCCATATAAAATCCATGAAACAATCCGTTTCGAATTCGAAGGTCATTCGGAAATTATACGAGAAAAAGGATGAAAACGTCCCTCAAGTCGCAAAAACCCTAATTACCTATTGAATTCTCATCAGAATGACATGAAAATTTACAGGGATGTCCTAAGACACCTCAAAAGTCAAATGCAATACAAATGGATTGATTCCAATTCAAATGTACGCATGAAATGATGAATTATCCTTTTTCCCCGAAAAGGGTAATTTGGGTAGTTTGGTCTTGACAAGTCCAATTCCCCACCAGATGACCAACTTTTCAAGTTAAACATTTTAAAAAACATATGAGAAAATAATTGGTAAAAATGGGATGTCCACAGAAGCCCCTCGTTGGTGTGTCATGGCTTCGCCATGTAATACCAATGAAACAAAATGACATCACATTTTTGCCACAACAAAATAGGGATAATCAAACCAACTTATTTTCTTGGAAGTCACACTTCCCAATTAAACTCGGAGTAGAAATAATTCTTGGAAGTCACACTTCCAATTATCTTATCCTTGGAGTCAACAACTCTTTTTGGAAAACTTATTTTCCAATTATCTTAGGGGACCGCAGTCCTTCTTGGAAGTCACGCTTCCAATTATCTTGGAGTCAATGATTCTTCTTGGAAAACTCATTTTCCAATTATCTTAAGGGACCACAGTCCTTCTTGGAAGTCACACTTTCAATTATCTTTGAGTCAACGACTTTTCTTGGAAAACTCATTTTTCAATTTTCTCAAGGGACCGCAGTCCTTCTTGGAAGTCACATTTCCAATTATCTTTGAGTCAATGACTTTTCTTGGAAAACTCATTTTCCAATTATCTTAGGGGACCGCACTCCTTCTTGGAAGTCACACTTCCAATTATCTTGGAGTCAACGACTCTTCTTGGAAAACTCATTTTCCAATTATCTTAAGGGACCGTAGTCCTTCTTGGAAGTCACACTTCCAATTATCTTGGAGTCAACGACTCTTCTTTGAAAACTCATTTTCCAATTATCTTAGGGGACCGTAGTCTTTCTTAGAAGCCACACTTCCAATTATCTTGGGGGACCGTAGTCCTTCTTGGAAATTACATTTCCAATTATCTTGGAGTCAACGACTCTTCTTGGAAAGCTCATTCTCCAATTATCTTAAGGGACCGCAGTCCTTCTTGGAAGTCACACTTCCAATTATCTTGGAGTCAACGTCTCTTCTTGGAAAACTCATTTTCCAATTATCTTAAGGGACCGTAGTCCTTCTTGGAAGTCACACTTCTAATTATTTTGGAGTCAACGACTCTTCTTGGAAAACTCATTTTCCAATTATCTTAGGGGACTACTCTTCTTGATTTTTCTACCTAGCGGGCTTGATTTTTTTTTTTTTTTTTTTTGAATGCCCTAACTTTTGCCTAGGCAGCCATTTTGGGTTTTCTACCTAGCGGGCTTGACTTTTTTTTTTTTAAGTGCTCTAATTTTTTCTTAGGCAGCCCTTTTGGGTTTTCTGCCTAGCGAGCTTTCCATTTTTCTTTTTTCTTTTTCTCTTTCTAAATTGGTGAGATAAACAAACTTAATCCCCTTTTAAATCTAAAGACAAAAAAGCCCCACTCGATGGCACTTGATTAATGGTGCACAAACCTCTCATCTTGGTTCGAATTCTCTTCTTGGGACTAAATCTTTTTTCTTTTTTCTAAGCCCCGGTGTACCATATTTTCTTTTTCTTGAGTGGCTTCGAATGCCAATAATTTCTAATTTTTTTTTCTGTTTTTTTGTTCTTTTTTTGTTCTTTTTTTGGAAGCGCCATTCTTTGGGAGGAGCCCCACCATTGAATCTTCATCGCATGATTTAATCTTTTCTATTAAAACCTCTTCCAATCCTCACGATTTTCCTCGGGTATGAATGTACTATGGGTTGACTCAACTTGGGGAGAATCAGCCCCTAGTTACTTTCATCACTTCAACTTCACCTTTCTTGATTTCTTCTTGGTCTGTCATTGGAATCCATGAGAGGTAGTCGCACCACAACGGGGCCATCACAGGGCATATTGTTTTTAAACTTAAAAGTTTCTCAAGTTTGCTTTAAACATGATGTCCGATTGATTTCTTTTTTCTTGTGAGAAAATTGTTGGCCCAATCTTAATTATCTTTGTCCCTAAATCAATTGATTCCAATTTATTCATGTAGGTTGATTGTCCCATATTCCTTTGCTCAACGAGCTCCAGAGAGATATTTTTCTTAAGATTTACATCCATGCCATAAACATCCACAGAGGAAGACAATGCAAAGAAGATGTAGAAGAGAATCTTTTATTTTATTATTTTTGAAATCGAATGGAAATGACAAAACAAAGAAATCCTAAACAACGGATCGCCCTAATCCCACAAGCAGGCTAGAAAAACACTTATTATTGAAAATGAAAACCGAAAACTGAAATCCTATTCTACTAAAGGAAGGCACAAACAAAATCCTATAAGCTACTACTTGGCAGAAACAGCTCTTTATCTTTCATGGGCTTTCGCTAAGGTTCTCCGTCAAGGGATCCATTAGAAAAAGGTGCGGTGGTAGGCTCAAGCTAACTGATTGGAGAAATTGAGTGGAGAGATGACCCCGCGGTCAATCAGATCTTGAATTTCATGGCGAATGCGAGCGCAACGGTTGGTGTGGTGGCCTTCGGTTTGATGGAGCTTGCAATACTCATTCTCTTTGAAGTTCCTAGGCAAGGGATTCGAAAGAGGTCGGGGTTCCAAAGGAGTGAGGAGTTTACACGCCTTCAATTTCTCAAAGGCGTGTTCTAAAGACATGTGGAGTTCTGTGAATTGACGGCACGGGCATGGGTTGTTGGGCCTCATGGTAAAGGTTGGTGAGCTAACCCTTTTATCAGCTTCAATGGGCTTATGTGGGATGCCTTGAGATATTTCTTCTAACTTTTCCAAGATGACCTTCAAATAGAACTCAATGTTGGAGGAAGTGTGCGATTCTTTGTCAGCCATCTCAAAAGATGGATCAATGTTAACCAGATGTCCAATGAGACCCAGGGTCCAAGCCAAAGCGCTTCAAAAACCATAATTTTGAAATCAATTTACAGCCCCATAATTGTTTTCGAAAAAGAATGACATTTTACAAAACTCACAAATGCCCTACTTTCTAGGACATTCCTTTGAAAAGGATGAAAGTTCACACCAAAAGCACGTGAGGTAGACCAGGAAATCTTAGGGAAAGAAGCCCCTAGTAAAGACACTCAGAATGAACAGACCTATAGAACATGGGCTTAAAGCCTGCGCAATTCTCATTTTCTATTTCTAGAGCTCAACAACATTCGGAAGACACTTGGTAATATTGTACTACAATGGGCCCAGGCCTGCATGCGATGGGGCAAACCCCTGATTGGTATCCTAATCTCCTAGGAAACATTCCTCTGAATCGAAGGTTTGATACTGGAAAGACGTCCACTAGAATGGCGATGCCAAGCCAGAGTTCTTCACCAAAAGATTATGGTTTTCCAGAAAAAATGAGGGTCCATGGTATTCAAAACACGCCGATAGACAGACTATCAAAGAGCTGCTACTTAAATAGAATGAAGAAGAAAGGAGAAAACCATCCTATCTTAATTCCAATTCACTTCCCATTTTCTTAAGACCACTTTCTCTAGAAATCATAAAATAAATCAGAACCATCAATAGGGGAATAAAACATGATAAACCAAACAGAGCACCAAGAGCAACACAAATGACTAGTCCTTTATTCTCAGGACACTTTCCTTCGAATCAAAGGTCTCAGTCAAAATGAGCCAAAACAACCTAATTGCAGGGGTACATACCCTTGGGATATTCTCTTCTATTTTTGAAATAGTCCTTTCATTCTAAGGACCAAAATCCTCAAAATAAAGGGTCTATATCAAAATATCAAAGCTTATCTAAGGGTGCCATATCCCTAAGGGTTCTAGCATTCACAAACAAGGCTCACATCAAACAGGGGTAATTTTGGCAGCATAACGACGCAATTATGTGCTAAAAGAAATTCGGCAGCATAACAACGCAGTTATATGCCAAGAGAATTTTTTGGCAGCATAACAGTACAGTTAGGTGCCAAAAGGAATTTCGACAGCATAACAGTACAATTGTGTGCCAAAAATCGGGCAGCATAACAGGTGTGTGCAAGCACTGGAGGGTAGAGTGTCCTACAGGCTGTCTACATGGACTAATGCAATGGTAGGTATACAGGTTCCTATCGGCGTACCAAGTCCGAGGTCCCTGTTTCGAGTCTCCTGGGTCACCTACCCAAGGTATTTTCCTTGCGTCTTATCTGGTGTCTGTGATTAATAGGGTATTGCTGTCACCCAGGGGATTAGTCAAGGTACGCGCCCGGACACCCTCGTCATAAATAAATAAATAAATAAATAAACAAGAAGAAGTAACATGTGAAGTGTGTCGAAAACATGTCATATCCGACACATTTCTGACACTACTATGGCACCTTCAGAGAAGTACATGTCGATTCTGGGTAGATTAAAATTTTTCCAAACAAAAAATTTATCAAGTGGATATATGAATGACAAACCCGGACAAAACAATCATGGAAGAAGAGTCGGAGGGTTGCCGAAGCGGTCGCGAAGGTCTGCCGGAACTTGTTTTAGCTACCAAAAATCACAGTGATCCAACAATCGATTTTCAAAATGTAGCCAGTAAAAAACTTAGATAGTGTCTACAATTAGATGTTGTCACAATTGTTTAACAATTTTTATTTTGAAAACCGATCGTTGGACCACTGTGATTTTTGACAAACATGACATGCATAAAAAATTTATCTAATCCAACAATTGGTTTTTTAAAATAACTATTATAGTGAAAGCGGGCTGATAATAAAATAGGTAAGAATGTCCTTATTATAAGATCAGGAATGAGCCTTAGGTTATACTTATGCCTCAAGCATGGATTGTAAAACCCTATATAGCTACTTAAGCACTAACGTGATTGGACTGTATAATGAATAATCTAAAGGCAGTGCTTGGGGTTATATATGTCATGATTAATTAGAATCAAGCAGGGGCGGAGCTATGTTTAGGCTAGGGAGGGCTATAGCCCGCCCCAAACTTGCCAAATTTGTTTTATAGTATTCTTAATTTTAGACGCCAGTTCAAAAAACTGACCGTTGGATTTGATGCTCCTCTTCTATATGTCATGCCTGCAAAAAATCATAGTGATCCGACAGTTGGTTTTTGAAAAATGTCATTGTGAAAATATACAACTTATTTGTTCTTCAAAATATCACCATTTTTTAACGCCAGTTTTTTCAAAAACCAACCGTCGGATCACTGTGATGTTTTGCAGGTATGACATACAGAAAAGGGGCATCTAATCCAACGTCAGTTTTACAACATGTCATCTAAAATTAGCCATATGGAAGCAACCTAACGAAAATTTGCGTCAGACCAGCCTGATAACAGCATTACTGTATATATATACACACACACATACGTATGTGTGAGAGTGTATGTGTGTTTGGTTTTTATTCGTTCTTTATCCTAGCCTAGGGAAATACTAAATCATAACTCCGCCCCTGGAATCAAGGGATTGATAAATAGTATATATGTTTGAAATTTGATAATTTGTGATCAAATTTGAAGTAACTAGGTTGTCTGGAAATAGTGTCGGAGTCTAATGGGCCCTACCCGGAGACTTGTTGATGCCAAGAAAGGTCAAAGTATATACAACTTGAGTTAATCCGCAACTCCTAGCAACAAAGCAAAGTGATTAAAAATTGTTAGTGATCTAATGCTATATCTATTGATATATACAGAAATGATCTTATCAACATATGTTGACTTTTGCGAAAATTAGCATGAAGTTTATAGGTGATTGTGGGATGCATTTCAATATATTATGTTATTGAAATGCAGCGTGTGAACACTGTAACGGGTATGATATGATAGAGATCGACATGCAAAATCTAAGCATATATCGTGCAAGGGTATAACATTAATTAGAGAGAGAGAAAGAGAAATTGCTTTGGATGTAATTTAATGGATATGAATGTTCTAATGATTCACAGTACATTACATGCTTGAGATTTCTGTGTGAATCATAATTATCATATTGTGAGGAATTCATGAATACATGTGAGTAGTTTAATATTACTAATGTAACTGTGATGTGATAAAATGTGAATATATACTATCAAAACTGTGTCTAGCTAGTGCACTAATATATGTATACTTTCTCATGGCGTTGAATCTGAAGTGGATAATTATATACACATGCCCCTGATAAGGATAATGTCAATTCAAAGAGATAATAATGTAGAGGGATCGGAATCTGATAACACAAAGAGATAATAAGATAGGGATAAGATAATCTGACAAGGGTTATTTGTATAATATTTATCCCATTATCACAATGCCTATTTATAGGCTTATGATGTACTGCTCTAAGCATCCATTGAATCCATTTATTGAATCAAATTCTATTTATCTTCATGGTATCAGAGCCACCGATTCAGCTGTGATTAACCGGTCCTCCTTTTGTGCTTCATTCCAACGTCGGGCGTCACTATTTGCCGTTTGTCGGGCCACCACCTACACTACAAAAAATATGACTTTTACCGACGGAAAAATACTGTTGCTAAAACTCTTAATATTGTCGCTAAAGCCCTTTAGCGACATAATTTCCGTCCCTAAATTTCTGTTGCCACTAAAACCGTCGTTAAATGCTTTAGCGACAATAAAGGTGTTCTGTCGCTATTAGTTTGACTTTTAGGCACGGTAAAGACTGTCACTATTACACACATTTAGGGACGGTATATACTGTCCCTATAACTTAGACTTTTAGGGATGATAAATTCAGTCGCTGTTCAAACCTTTAGCGACAAGTTTTACTGTCACTATTAAACTGTTGCATGAGCTCATTTAGCGATGGTAATTACCGTCCCTAATACTCTAAGTGGCGCACATTATTTCACAATTTTCCTGTTTTCGAAAACCTGTATCATATATCCTACATGCTACAATCAAAATTTCATTTAAACTTGTGTAAAGAATCAATGGCAATCCAATGATGGCTATCCACACATAGGTTGTGTTGGGACAATGATATCAAATGGCCCAACAAAGAAGCTCTGTTTATGATTTTCTTTTGTAATAAAAATGAAATGTTGAATCATAGATAATCTAGATCTTTCAATAAATTAAGGATGTCCAATATAAGAGATAACAAAAAAAAAAAAAATGAATTAAAAAAGTCTCATGCTCATTGATCCTTTTGAAATATAGCATTTAGCACCATTGATCCTTTTGAAATTACAAATATAGATTCTAATGTGGTTATATCCTTTTCATTGGTGTTGTTCAATAGTGAGATACATAGTCCCGCCAATTGATGAATTAAGGACTTCCATCACCATGAAATTGTGTCCATAGTCCATTTGATTCAGAGAACTTCCAAGGAATGATATGAAAGGGAGAAAATTATACACTACTACAATAATAGTCAAAGAAGACAGTCTAAAGAAGACAGTTTTGAAAACTGTCTTTAAAAATTAAAAAAGAAGACAGCTTTTATGAACTGTCTTCTTTATAAAATAT
>JAESVK010001393.1:708732-730256 GCA_017140935.1 Hamamelis virginiana | reverse complement strand
TTTGGGACTAAAGTAAAACAACACCGTTTTACTACAAAGTATATTTTCCACAGCCTCTCATTCTCTCTCAAAAAAAATATCTACCCTCTCCAATCAGCTGGTGGCGCGCTGGTTTTTGGTTTCCCTCCAAAATCCCTCTCGAAACCCTAGCTAGTAACACGGCTTTGCTCCATTCCTCTGCACTTCTCGATCGAAACCCTAGCCTAGCCATCTCCTTCCGTCTTCACCGGTCCTCACTAAAGCCTAGCCCATTATCTGCTCCGGTCATCACTGCATATACATCGTCCAGCTATCTGCTCCGGTCATCATCGTACACTCAAACGGCGGTATCGCTCAAGCTATCAGCTCCGGTATATGCTCAAGCTACACTCAAACGGCGGGTGAATAGATGTTGAAACCCTCATTGTTTGAACTCCGACCATATGCCAGCAAGTTTGATCACACTCATTTTGTTTTGAGTTCCGGCCATATCCTTCTTCTACCTCTGTAATCGATTCTAGGTTTTTTTGCAGGGACTTCTGAACTAATCTGCACAATTCCATACCCTTAGATAAACTGTTAAGGGGCATCATTCCACGGGAAGAACTCATTGGTTGATTTTATAACCATACAAGGTTGATGTTATTTTAAGGTATGTATGTATTTTTTTTTCAAGAAGTTTCCAGATGTGTATATATGGTTGAAGTCCTTGAAAATTTTTAACAATGAAATTTTTAAGCAAAATTCTCTCCTTCTCATTTGTGTTGCTGTTTTGTGGTTGCTATTGTCGTTGTTTTGGGTATTGGCTGCTCTGTTTTTCCAATTTCCAGATTGGGTGTCCTTTTCTCTTCTTTGTGATTGACTGTGATGCTGTTGTTCTTGCTTTAATGGTTCTAGAGTGGGCGAGAAGAGGATTGCCCCCTTAGGAAATTATTCCAAAGGTAAGTTGCGACTTGTCTAGCATCTTCAGAAGAGGTGAGATAGTAGCTCCCTAAGTCTGCAAGGAAAGCAAGCCATTGAAATTTAGACTATGGTTTAAAATTTTTATTCTTCTTGTTTTGGTCAAAGAGATTAGACAAATTTTGCCTTAGGATGAAATATCTATGAGGTACTGCTATGGTGGAGTGTTGTCCAGTTGTTTCCTTACTCAGGTAGTTCAACCGTTCAAGGGAAAGAGCTTTCTAAACCCAGCTAGCTGCAATTCATTTTTGTTTTTATTCCTCCATTTTTGTGTTGCTCGTTGTCTCTTTTATTCTTGTACTTGCTTCTTCGAGCTCAAGTTATTGTAATCATTTGACAATATTTCTTTTTGATTTCTAATGCACCATGAAGCAAAAATACATGTATGGGAATGGATATGACACAATACAGAGTGAGTTCGATATATATATATTACAATATTAATATTTTAATAAATTGTTAAAAATTTAATAGTTCTAACTTATATTTATTTAATCCTACAAGCATCTCTAGTTTACCTCAAGAAAGAAGGCATCATTCATACAGAAGGGTGAAAAATTGAAAATGTATGTCATAAATCCTTCTTATGTTTTTTCTTACAATTATATTCCTATTTTATACTAAAAAAATAGTGTATCCTAACATTGGATCTGTGTCCAATATGGGTCCAGGAGTATCCGAGAAGTATTGGATATATTTTTTAAAATTGAAATATATGTTTTCAAATTTTGGGTATGTTTAAGAAGTATTGGCGGATACACTGAACATAAAGCATAATTCTTCTCTCACAATTTTTAAAGCATACTTCTCTCGCAATTTTATGGAAAGAGTCCCCTAATCTTTCTTTTTTTTTTTTTTTTTTCATGGTTATTTTCTATCATTGCATGACCCACTCATGAGAGTTAATATAGCCATATTTGATACATAATTTACAACTTTTATTCTTTCTCAATCTTGGGGGCCTTCGTAAACATCACCTTTTTATTTGAACTATTACTTCTTTATATGCTTGATTTAAATATAAGTTGAGATTCAAACTAAAAGTTTCTGCATAACCTCCAAAGGATTAACCCTTGGATTAGAATTGGCTTTTCTTTTTGTACTTTTGTATAATGGCCTTTACTTTGAGATCAATAATGTTAAAATCTTAATGTATGCGGTGTACTGTCAGTGGAATCACCCTGCACAAAGCTCATGTGTATTAGTTTCCAGTGTCAAGTCACAGGGGATACCTAAAAACAGGTTGAGGTGAAAAGGGCAATCTATGCTGGAGTGTGTTGCAAGTGAAATGCTAAGACCATAGTATGGGATAAATTCATTGGAGGCCTGCACACCACCCACCCACCCTATAAGACAACAAAAATGAGGAATTGGAGAAGACACTAATGCACACTGAAATAAAAAAATATTTACTACTATGTCTTTACATCTAAAAAGACATTAATTGTTAATACAAGATTTTATCAAGTGAAATTTATCAATTAAGCCTTTTTTCCTGCACACTTTGGACCTCCCGGCTCTGTTTTCCAGTAGAGTTTGTCTAACTTCGGTAATTGGATTGCTTCAATTGAGTTAAAATTTCTGACTTTATGTTTACATTGTAAGTTTCGTATGTTTAGACTAGATCTACAAGTAGTCAACCAGTTGCTTTATGATATATGATGTGATTTTAGGATTTTATTTTAGACTAAAATGATCGATTGAATCCTGTATGATGCAAACCTAAAGGAATAATCTCATGCTACCATGTATGTATTTTCTCAAAGTTATGCTTTGGACATAAGCATGGCCATGTCAATTATGTCCAAATCATAAAATTTTGATAGGCCTCTGGCACGTTGAAACATTGAGTTGAGTTGGTGGGCATTGTGCTGACACAGTCCAATGCGCAGCCCTATTTATTTTGGAGGTCTCAAGGTGAACTTTTAAATTGCTGCTTTTTGTGGACTTAATGATGAGCCATGGAAAGGAAAATGTTTTGAACTGATGGAAAACTTAAATTTTTTTGTTGTTTTTTCCAGATATGGTCACATGATTGATAATGTTGTTCTGATTGTTACTGGAACCTTGCATGAGAGAGATGTTCAGGAACTATTAGAGAAATGCCATCCTTTGGGCATGTTTGACAGGTAATGTTTGTCTCATAAGGTGTTTCTTAGGATGCTTTGACAGTTGATAAGATCTTTCTCCACTGTGTGTATTTTTTTCCTCAGCATTGCTACCCTGGCAGTTGCTCAGAATATGCGGAGCCCAGTAATCTGACATCATCTGATTCTACTCAGTGTAATAGTTTTGATGGATGAAAGTCCAATGTGGTCTTTTACTTCTTTGGAATAGGTCTATGGAGAGTGTCATGTTGACTATATTTGGCTAAGCTCATTCCAGAATGGGCAATGGAATAAGGGTTAGATTGGTGGGGTGGAGAGGCTCCTTTTAGAAATCTTTTTCCTACTTTGTTTATGATGGCATTTGTCAAATAATATTTGGTCTCTCATTGTTCCTTGCTGGTTGTTGGCCCTTGTTCTTGGTTTCTCTTAATAAAAACTGAAGTTTAAACAATTGAGGTTTTCCTGGAACTAATTAATATCTTGGTTTTGCTTCATATCAATGTCATTAAGGAAGTTGAGGATATGATAAAGATAAGGTGGATGCTGGTTGAGATTTGAGAAAAGGTGTTTCCTTAGTTTAGTCTTTCTTTTGTAGAACTCCATTGAAATGCTCCTATTTTAATGTAGAATTCCATTGATGCCATGTTTTTTTATATAGTACTCAATTAATTTGAATAATTGAATTGAGATATAGTTTGCATTTCTATATGTATCTCATATCAATGTCATGGTTTATATGTATTTCCTCTGGTTGCCATTATACAAGTCCCCAGTCTGTTAGACGAGTTCTCAAGTATCCTTTTCCTTTTTTTTTTTTTTTTTTTTTTTTTTTTTAAGCCGCTTTTTATACAAGAATACCTGTCACTGCTTATATTACGTGACATTATTTTTAATGGTCCATTTGCTGTTGAACCCTTAACTCCAATAGGACTCTTTCAAAATATGGTGTTTCCGATGGCGAGGTTTCACTCTCAACCCAAGTTACTTAATTCTTGAAAGTCATGCAGTGCTCTTGATTTTAATTTTGACTGCAGATATGCCTGATTGCCAACATTTGTCCAGAAACTGTTCATGAAGTCTATGCTCTTATCCCATCCTTGAAGGTATGGCATATCTGAGTTTTTTTTTTTTTTTTTTTTTAATGTCTAGTGTTTCTTTAAAACCATTGGGAAAGGAATTTGGTTTCACAGATGGTATTCAAAGGCCGAGGATACAAAATTGCTTATATTTATTCAAGATATGTTGCTTAAATGCTTATAACTGTTTATCCATTTTTTATGAACAAGGGAGAGGCACAAGTGGTGCTCACTGTTAAAATAACTGAAGATTCAAACTAGTATCTTTAAGGCCAAATAGAACCTTTTTAATTTGCTTGTAATTATGATACACTATACAATCTTTCAGAAGTCAATACTTCAGTTTGTAAGGTGAGGGTTTACGAGTATCAAGCAAATGAGTTGCTGAGATATAAGACTCGGGTTGCTAGAACTTTGGAATCTAAATAAACCAAAATGGTTTTGAAAGATGATGATGCTAGGATTTTTGTACAATTGTTCAGTTTTGGGAGGACTGATGAGCTTGAAAAAATTAATGCGTAATGTAAAGATAAGGAGGATAGTTAGAGGAGTCTTATTTCTCTTACCAAGCAAAGATTAGAGTAGTTCTAATCTTGGAGCAGGTTTACTGCAGTGCCACCTTTCAATAGTTTGGAATGACTTCTCCCAGTGCAAGAACTTTGAAAGAGTTTATTTCTACAAAATTTGTAAAATACAAGAATGTCTTCCTTTTGTCTATAGAATAATAGAGGTGCTCACTCAAAATGTAGGGACTAATAATTTGGCTTATACCTTGATACCATGTGTAAAAGCTAATGTGAATACTTTCTCTGATTCAAGTCAAGAGATATAGAAGCCTTTGGAAACTAAAATTATATCTAGTTAGAATCTTGGATTCTTTCTAGGACTAATTAAAACACTTAAACAGAGAAGGATCTTTTTCCTTGGGAGAGAAAAACTATTACTAATACTCAAATGTAAATACATATAGTTTTCTAAGAACTTCATGCAATATTTTTTAGTTGTTAAGACTTTGGCTTTACATTGCATTTTATTATTATAATTTTTCATTGCAAACAATTACATGTCAGTTATTTTCATGGGTTTTATGTGCTTGAATTAATGTTTATCTTTTAATGTGTTGCTAGGACTATATTAGAGATCCAGACAGGAGATTTGCTGCTGATACTGTTGCTGCAATTGGATGTGGCAGCAACGGCTACTGACTTCGATGTGGCAGCAACGGCTGATGGTTCTTCTCCTTTCACTATTGCTTTCATAGCTTTTTGAGTAGCCTAGGTGTTTGATATTTTGTTATTCAGGTTTTGGTGGATATTACAAGTCATAGTAGGAGATTGTCGTTGTAAGTTTAGCACCAAAATGCAGCCAGTAAGGCTGAACAACTACCCCAATTCTGTTATGGCCTTAAATCATCGTAAAAGATCTCTTCAAAGGAGCAAAGTATTGTGACTTTGGTCTCTACATAAGAACTTAAGACTCTTATTGTTTTTAGGACTTGTATTGGTGATGATCCCTACTGGGAGTAGCAGCAACTTTATCATGCATCCTAGGTGTCATTACAACAAGAAGAAGAAGAATTTTTTTTATCATTTTCTTAAGCCTTGTATCCTACAATCACCCCAACATGCAAACTCACAGCTTTGCCCTGTAGCCCCTATTATTCATAATCATGACCTTTCTCTGAGGTCATAATAAATTGACAAAAACACCATTTCGCTTCTTCCTAACTCTATTCTCATTGATGTCAACATTGATATTTGCCAAATCTACCAAATTCTAAAATTTTAAAACTATATCATCTAACCTACTAAAGCTCCTAATCTATACTAATATACAAAGCCAACACTGGCTTTAGTTTCCACACATTTCAGATTTCCAAAATGCACCTCTCAAATTATAAGTCTAACATTAGATAAGAAGGTTTTTATGTAATTGTGTCATAACCCTTTCATACAATCCCAATAAACACATGCTTTAGTCCCACTAAACACATGCTTTAGTTCGTAGATATAGATGTACTTTACCACATTAATTTGATTAAATATATTCTATCCGGACCTCATGTAAGGTGGTTTGCCCCTGACATACTTCTGTTTCTAATCAATAACAGGTGGCTTATCATGATATTTTGAAAATTCTTGACCTTGCCAAGTTCTGCAGTTCTGTTCAGAACTTCATTGATATATATTTGAGGCTTTCTGGAATACCTGCTAGTGGACAGTTGGCAGACAGTGACTGCATACAAGTTAGAATATGAGAGGGAAGATTTGCCTTGCTGATATATACGGGAGGTTTGTAGTTAAATTTATTTAAATTAAATTTCTATTTTAATTGTTCATTGCACTTTCTTTGAAACCACGGCAAACGCATGATTCTTATTTTCTTGTGAATTGTTTCTGTTAGCCTATAAGAGAAGGGAACTTCATCATTCAACCCAAAGTGGATTTTGATATAAGCAGTAGTACAGTTGTTGGCCTTCTGAACCTTGGGTAAGCCATATTTTTGAAGTTTAGAAGCTGGTGTTCAATCTATTATTAATTTTTTTTTCTAGATACAAACAAGATTGATCATCTATGGATGTACATTCACATCATTATCTGGGTTGGCAAGTTTCTTATGATGCAGTAATATTTTAGAGGCTAAAACATGATGATCCATATAGTAAGCTTGGTACAAAGGTTCTAAGTTCCAAATGTTTGAAAATTAGAAGTGTATGATGATCCATATAGTAAACATGGTGAACTATGTTCCAAATGTTTCAAGAAATATGAAAATTAGAAAGGTTCTAGGATCAAATGGTATTTCATAGAGCTTAGAAGTGTATGAGAAATGATGTATTATCCTTGTAGATGAAGTTGTTCATTAAGATTACAAGTACTAAGAAAATGCTAAATGGATGATGGAAAACATTTCACTGCCTATATATAAAATAAAGGAGTTATTAAAATGTGCACTATCATGGCATCAAACTTATCATACTATGACACCTCTGGAGAGAGTACCAAAATGTCACTGTAGTAACACTAGACAACAACCCCTAGCACCAATTGAACTCTACACAATAGCCTATAGCACCAAGACTGCACCCCAAGAAGCAGAACCTCCAGCATTATGATCACTCACTCACAAGCTACGTTCTTATTTCTATAATATATATAATAGTTTGTTTATATAGATTGTGCTTCATTTGATTTATGATTGATCAAATCAATGTAATGAATAACTGTAGATGGTTGAATGGTGCGTCCCTAGTGGCTTTGAGGCTTTAGTGTGACCCCAGTGGCGATATTAATTAATAACCCTCTGTGTGTGTGTGTGTGTGTGTGTGTGTCTATATATATATATATATATAGATTCAATTATGTCTAAATGTGAATTTGAAGTGAATTTATTATTGGTATTGATTGGTTGTGATATCTGTAATTCTTGTAGTTTTCGGCGGTTGGAGGTGGACAGAGACCCTCTATCGGATTTTCGTCTCGAGGTTGGTGTCATTGTATGAACAAGATTAGGGGCCCTGCTTTACATTGGTCCAGCTCTTATCTTCCATTTTTTTAAGCTTTGATTTGGTTTGAATCTTTTAAAGTTTTGGATTTTCTCTATCTCTAATGCTTGTTCTATTGCAAGATTGATTAAGAAACTTTTACATCTTTGTACTATTAGTCTAGTTGTTGAGTTTCTAATATACATTTGTTTAATTGAGGTTTAGCTTCATACTTTTGCAAGATTGTAATGTTGTTTGGATATAATTATAGAAGTTGTATAAACTTTTATTTTTACAGGTAAAAATTTGGGAATATTGAAAAAACAGACAAAATACTGCCGAATTTTTGTATTGAAATTAAAGCACGCACTTCTATACCAATAATAGATGTAGAAAAACACATGTACTTTTCTCCGTATCCTTATTTTCATGTAATTTTTCTCTAAGGTTGTTGAATTCCTGAAACTTTCTCGAATTGCTTTACTCTAGTAGTAATAGAGTTTAAAGTCATAATTATATATAGTCATTGTTTTGTTTTTAAGTTTGAACAGATATATGCACATAAGTTGAAGCTTGGATAGGGAAAATTTTAGTAGTTTATTTTCCTATTTTTAAAAGTAGAAATGGTATTGGGACATGTTTGTAATAGTATCTTTATGTACTACTGATTATATTTTCATTTCTTGTGAATTATTTAGATTTTATAGGCTTAATGAAAATAACTTTGTTAAGCTTCCATACAATAGGTTCAATTAAAAATACAAAATTTTATACATTTTTTTTAATAAATAATAGATTTAAGAGGTCGGTTTTACAACTGTCCTTAAAACTATGATTTAAGAGGACGGTTTTAAATGTGTCCTCATTCGCGGTGTCCTTATAAAAAATATGAATTAAAGGACAGTTTTTAGCCGTCTTTAAAATATCACAATACGAAGACGGTTTTTAACTATCTTTAAAATGCACAGATATGAAGACGGCTAAAAACTGTCTTCAAAAGAAACAAATATGAAAACAGCTAAAAACTGTCTTCGAAGGTTCAGCTATGAGGACGGCTAAAAACTGTATTCGATAGGGTCCGGACTTTAGAAGACACGGCTAGGGAAGACAGTTTCCTAACTGTCCTCATATGTCTATGAAGACAGTTTTTAGCTGTCTTCTAATCCTTTTTTTGTAGTAGTGATAGCTAGGACCCCAAAATCCGTCAACCCAAAGGTGGGAACAAGCCCATCTTCCAAAAATAGATTACACAATTCAGATCAGTGTTAGAGCAACAATCCTACACTTGCAACCTAATATAAATGCTTACATGGTTAAAAAGTGCTGGCACGGTCCAGAAGAAAGCAGCTAATATTTCTGGTACATAGTGGAAATGGCAAGATAAACCTCACCTGTAGGAAGCATGAAAAAGTAAATCAACATAGCTCATCATCCACAGCTTCACAGTTTTTCAAATTCTAGTAGTATAGGATTAGGTAGACTCAATGTTCAGAAAAAATGTCACCCCTGTCAGCTGAGCCTATATCGATAAAGAAAAAGGACACAGACACTGTATTGATAAAGAAAACTGAAGGCTAATTACAATGAAGGACAAACAGTCAGTCATAAGGAATCCAAACACCTCTCCCCATGCGCGCTCAAACCAAAAAGAATAACTAGGACACATTAAAAGGTTCAGTTTTCATATTGTAAGAGAACAATGAAAAGCTCACCATCTTGAGGTCAAAAGAAGGCTGCACGAGAAGGTAAAAGTGAAACTGTTAAGGTTAACTTGAGGTAGCAATCGGAGTTAATTTTGACATCAAGTTGGGCAACAACTAAAAACCTCTTGTAGTATTCAGAATGGAATTCAATATTTTCACTCATATATGTCACTGCAACCTACCATACGGGACTGGGAAACGCTTTAGAAGGTAATATTGAACAACGGACATGGAGGATGAGAAAACCATTGCAAAGGTTGATGTTGCACACGCTACCTGCAAGCAGACAGGTGCAACTTTGTCAACAACAACAACAACAAAAATGTATTCAACCTCAATATTTTCACTCATACTTGTTTCTCGAAGAACTTTTGTTAGCACATGGCAACAGCGTTACAGCATTATTTGATGGAGAAGTGTTATTGGTAATTTACTTAACGAAATATAATTTTTCAAGATTGGATATTTACCTGTAAGGAATTCAGAACCCAGTATTTGATGGAGAAGGTTACAACATTTTTCTACATAAAAAATCAAACGAACATCATCTTAAGGCAATATGTCATGGCAACTTTAAAGCAACTAAACTGGGTAGATAAGTTGGAAAGACAGGTAAACTTTCTTGGCTGCTGCTGCTGCTGGTCTCTATCTCTCTCTCTCTCTACAGTAACACACTTAACACCTTTCTTGGCTGCTTTGATGCAATGGAGCCAAAGGACTAAAGGAGTAAGGGCATAGATTGCAATACTTTCTTCCAGGTCATGAAATCTTGGATTAAAAAAGTCTTAAATTCACTCAGGACAGCTCACATCTGTGAATAACGACATAAAAGAGTTGATGAAAACCTTGGAAAGCTTAGGAAGAAGCTGAACCAAAGTATTTTATTACAGAGTAATTAAAGTAGCTTACCTTAATGATTTGAACAGCAAGGAAAGCCACCCATACATACACAAGCAGTGCTAACTCTTTCCGATAAATGTTGTAAAATAGGGGAACCTGGATGGATACGACAATTATTGCAACAACAACAACAATAACAACAACAACAACCACCGTAAGAAGTAAGAAGTAAAAGAAAACCAATGTAATCAATAAATCCTGGAAGAGGGCTACCATGGAGAAACTAACACATTCTTGGATTTACCTCATCATCTAGTGAAGAAGCTAGACCACTGGGTAATGGTTTGTAATCTGCTCCAGAACCATCTGCAAGTTATAAAGTTAGTGTAATTCTTTTTTCTTAGATAACAGATTTAGAAAAATGAGCTCAGTCTCTTAAATGTAGGACAATTGTTTTGATTTCCTCCCCTGCTGTTCTACCTTTTTAGTTATGAGCTTTCTCTTAAGGGTAGCCCTTTATTCACTTATAATTTTACCACATCCACTACATCTTTATCACATCTTTCCATGTGATTTCACCGCGTAAAAGCGCTTATAATTAAGTGGATGAAGCAGAATTCTGGTGAAAATGGCAGTTCATTTTTCAATACTAAATGGAAAGGTTTGCTTGATGGGGATTGTCAAGCACTCACCAACTGGTTTTGACTCTGATTCCAACAGCTTCTCTGCCTCCAGAAAGTCAAGTACATTCTCAAACTCGTCATTAATAAGTTCATGAGAAGAAAAATAGATTGAGAGCTCTAGAATTAGTATGTGAAATTAAAGTCTTACCTTCTTCAGCATTGACTCTTTTTTCCATGTGTCTATGTCTAAAAGGAGAGATTTTTGTCCCATATCATGAGAAACATTTTTTGATTGATTTTGTATCTTTAATGCAACTTAATAATTATAGCTTGGGAAAAGCTTATTGTAAAAGAGAGAGAAAAATGTGACCTGATTAGAGACAGCTTTTGCATACTTCAAATCTTCTTCCCATGGGCATTCTGGCCAAAAGTTTTCAAAATCTTCCTACACAAAACCAAGTGCTAGAACCAGCCAAGAAATTCCCCCGCCTTAGAAAAACTCCACAAGGTAAACATATGGCTCACTTTTTTTTGAAGAACAAATAGGTAAACATCATTGACGCCCTTATATCCTAATAATTTAATTAATTCTCAAATAACTGAAAACACCATGCTATGAGCTCTCCTTCAATCTGCACATTACGACATAGTTGTAGGTACACTCGCCGAACCACTGACCTTATAGTGGACCCCACAACCCAAAATAGGTACCAAGTTCATTAGCATTTGTGCTGTGCACATGTGGAGCTCCAAGTTTCATATTCTACATCTTTTAATTAGTTAACCAACTTGGTCTCTTAAACTTGAGCTTATAAATTCATAGTGATGCCTTCAAATCTAAAAGCCTTAAACAAAGTTCGCCCCCAAAAACGTATTGTTTTAAGGAATAACTCGTAGTAAGCAAAGACAGGGCACTCTTATTATAGCATTACTCATTATAATAAGGTCAATTCATGACAACAAAATAAATGGAACCACACTTCTATTTTTAAATAATTATGACTTCAAAAGAGCTACAACTCTTTTCCATAACTTGGTATGTGATTTCACAAATTGAATGCCAAATTATTTTCCCTCCCGACTCCAAATTTTATCCAATTTCAACCGAATTTCAGAAATTTTCAATCAAATTATTAAAAACAATTAAAACAGCCACTTTTCACAATTCCAAACCCTACTTTTTCCAAAATACACAAAAATCTCCAAACTTACTCCGACTATTTTCCAGCCAAATTATACCCCAGCTCAGACTAAATGAGATGATTTTAATAAATAGCTAGTTATATATTTTTCTCAACAACCAACCAATCATCCAAATTAAGCCTCATCTTCACTTTGCCATACTTATTAGTTAGTATCGCATGAGATTGGATCCTTCAATTATTTTCTCTCCAAAGAAAGTTTGACTATTCTAGCTCCCATTAGTGCCATCAGTAACCTCCCTCATTTTACACATCAATGACATAGCTCCGTCACAGTGACACACCTTCATCAAACATTATTGATCTTTATCAATGATCCAATCTATCATTAGACAGCTAAGAAAAAAAATCCAATCAGTCAGTCATGACTCATGAGACAGTCGAGGGGAAAAAAAACAAAAAAAAAAAAAAAAAAACCAATGTCGAATCATCATCAAAAGGCAAATCAAAAAAACCAAACTGTCATAAAAAAAAAAAAATCAGACGGTTTAGTCAACAAATCAACAGACTGCGAGATACAAGTCAAGAAAAGTCAAACTGTGAGTCAGCGGATGGTAACTCGACAAAATGCGAGTGCAAGTCAACACACGACAAGTTAAGAAGAAAGATTTTTTTGGAAAATCAAACTGCGGGTTACTTGACAAGTCATTAAAAAAAAATAAAATGCACTATATTTACAAGCAAGCTTAGAATGGATCTCTTTGTTGTTACTACACTCCAGCTTGAGGAGGAGTGATAAGGATAAGGACATTCATATATGTTACTTCTATGGCATTTGATATGGATGATGTGTTGGGAGCTCACTCAAACTCTAGGAGATTTTAGTATTGGTTGTTAATCTTCTATGTTTATCCATTATACATGTATTATATCCATCATTTATTTTGATATAAATAAAATCATCACCATAACATACACTTTCACGTTTTGTGAAAGCCATTCAATTATTCAAGCCAATACTATAGTTTCTTCATGGTATCAGAGCTATCGATCCACTTGTGATTAACTGGTTCTTTTTTTGTGCTTCATTCTGCCGACAGGCGACACTCTTTGCCGCCCGTCGGGCCACCACCTAATATATATATATATATATATATATTTTTTTTTTTTTTCAGCAACCGTCAAATCCTATTTATCTTCAGCCCTATGACATGTGTGGGCTGATTGCTATTGTGACAGCACCATCATGGGTGAATTGAATCAAATCCTATTTATCTCCATTTCAAAAGTGGGATTGTATTATTGAGACTGGTAATAGTGAGAAATAAAATTGTGTTTATGTGGCCAAATTGAGGGGTGTTACAGCTGCCTCGAGGATTAAGAAAGTTTTGAGTTTGGACTACGGAGCTACTTGTGAGTTGTGGCCTGCACGATGTGGCGGGTTTGGGCCTTTGGCTGCACTGATCCTACCAATCTGGCCTCATTGAGTCATACTCCCCAATATTGGGCCGCTACTGTTGTAGGCCTCCAATATTTTAAAGATGGGTAATGGGTGAATTGATTACTTTATTTTTATCCATCTCTGCACTCATGTAATCCTTTCCGTAGATTTGAAAATGGACTTCTGCTCATGATATTTTGGATATTCGTGTATTTTCTTCTTCATGTCATGAATGAGAGAACAATGCATCATGGATTGTAGCGATTTACGCATTATGCGCGCCTTAACTGTGTCTTTAGCGAGGAAAACAAGGAAGAGGCACAAAAGAAACAGACACTAGAGATACAAATGGCCAAATACCTGTGCTGCTTAATTCAATCATGGGCAATACTTCCCACCTGCCCCACTTAGACTCAAATTTAATAAACATCAAACTCACTCTTACTGTCTTACACTAATATATTATATATACTTTATGCCTCTAGCTAATTCTCTAGCGGGGATCAATGGGGTATTAATATATTAACAAGCTAGGATCACGTAGATATTCCAATTGTACTTGTATATAAAGGGCCACCCTCTTATTTTCCCTTCTCTCAAGCCAGCTCAATTAAGTTCCCTAGAGCAACCAAAATGGAAAATATTCTACCACAATATTGGTTTAACAGAAACCCAAGAAGAAGAAGAAGAAGAAGCTCTAGACAATCCACTAGATATCTTGGAGTCCGCTTAAGGCCTTGGGGCCGATATGCTGCTGAGATTCGAAACCCATACACCAAAGAGAGACACTGGCTTGGTACATTTGATACTGCTGAGGAAGCTGCAGTAGCTTATGATCTTTCATCTATTTCTTTTAGTGGGATTGAAGCTTGCACCAACTTTTATTACCCTTTTATGGCTCTTACATTTTCTTCACATCCACCGTTGCTGCCGCCACCACCGCCTCCGCCTCCTCCTCCAGAGTTGGAAGAGTATCATGACCAAATTAATTCCATTGAAGATGATGAATCTCTTGTTATTGCTTCCATCCTACAAAGTTTTTGCCAATCTAGTAACTTCTCTATTGATCCTTAACTAGTTAATTAACTAAGGTTCTACTTAGGTCTAGAGATCGAAGCTTGGTCTTCTAGAACATCATTCTTGATGTATGCACGTTTATTAATTTTGAATATTTGAGATAATGAGGCATTCAAATGCATGTGTCAAAACTATGAGCCGCTTTACCCCAGTAATAAGTTAAAGAGTATATGTTCTTGCAAGCTACACTTATAGAATATTTTTGTTTAATGACGATAAAACTATGGTTGAGAAAATCAATAATGGTAAAAAATCAAACTAAAGAGACTTCTCTTTGCTGGTTTAATTTAACGATTGTTGTTTGTCCATTGTTACCAATGGCACAAGGCTCGCAGCACGTTCATATTATTTATTTATTTATTTTTGCACATTTTGAATCTCTCTCTCTCTCTCTCTCTCTCATATATTTCAAAGCAGCACAGATGCCACCCTTCTCTTCTAGGATACCCCAGTCCTCTCTTTATTGGGCTTGGTTCCTCTCCAGTGATTTAGTGTCCGTCTTCACTTACGATGAGAATCTTACGTACCGTGCAAATTAAACAATGTCCTACCTATCAAATTTAGATTTTTTTTTTTTTTTTTGGGGGGTAAATATGATTTATTAAGTAGGCCCCAATCCTTCTTGGGTGTGCTTCATTAATAATATATACCCAGGCATCAAGAGTTCTTTGATGGCCGATTAAGTACCCAACAATTAAGCCAGGTAGAATTTTTTATGACAAAAGTGCAACCTAGCCATGTAGAGCTAGTTTTTATTAATTAACTTTTCTTAAAATCAATTTTGGAATTTAAAATTTTGCTTGACTTAAGAAATGATGTACGTAACAATTACTTTTAAACAATTTGAGAGATGATATATAAGATGGATGCATGGTAAAAATTTTATACAGTGATCATGGCAAAAGTTAGAAGGCCTAACTTTTATCACAGTTACTTCTAGTATTAAAATTTTGATATGTACATATTTTGATATGTACATGAAAATATGATTTGATCATAATTTTAAAGAGATATGTGAAGAAATACTTCTCCAAAAATAATTTTAGAAAAAAGTTAACACAAACGGCTCCTTAACCTACTTGAATGGTCAACGATACCTGGCCCTGTTAAAATGGAATGATATGATTCAATTTCCATTTAATATCCACGCATACCCCAAGATCACATTCCATTCGTGCGTGTTCTGCATTGCCTTACTATCCTTGATTTGGAGACCGAATCTATCAATAACCCTAATAATTAAACAAGCTCAGATCCGAGCACTTCCTACTTGTAAAGTGCGCACAGAATGCACTCCAACATCACATTGCAGTACCACAATACTTTAAATTTGTGAACATTTTGAAGAATAACCTATTTAAGGGCAAATATATGGCAGTGTTACTGAATCCAGTAGCTGGCTAAATTAAGCTTCTCTTTCATCTACTCGAGGATGTAGCACTGCTATACTAACTTGAAAATACTTACCCCTAAATTAAATGTGTCTTCAGAGAAAGTTAATTAAATCAAAATAAATAAATAGGAAGGTTAGATTGTTAACCCCATCATTAATAGAGACACATTTTGGGGACATTTAACATTTATATATACATATGTATAGAGTAACGATCATGTAAGGGATACCTTATTTTATTAAAAAATCAACTAATGTTCTTAGAACTCATCCCATGACTAAGATCTGATTGTCATGGGACATTAGCTAATTTTAATAAAGTAAGGTATCCATTAATTACTTTATCATTTCACCATATATATATAAAAAGAGTAATGTTTCTATCAGCTATACCTTATTTTATTAAAATCAGTTAATGTCCTGTCACCGTTAAATCACATACCGTACTGGAGATTATTTCACTAATATATATATATACATATATATTAGTGGACAAAAAAAGTAGCCACTATTATGGAAAAAAAAAAATAAGAAAGAAAGTTGGCACGAACAAAGTAGCTACAGCAGGTGTAAAAATCACCGCGCGTCCAAGGAAACCTCAAGTTTGCATAATATTGTCAATGTTTAGGATTGAAAAGTAGGCTAATTTCCACTATTATGCACTCAGATTTATGCATGGTGAGGCAGCTTAATTCCTTAGAACTCCCATGGTGATGCGATCAATACTCATCATGACCAAATAAGCTAGAGAGAATTTTATATACTTGATCGCGCGAATTCGATCTGCACATTACAATTTACAAGTGGCTGTGCATGGTATGGCTATGAATTTACAGGCCTTTTATAGATGCATGGATAGTCTATGTGCAACACTTGCACTCTCTCTCTCTCTCTCTCTCTCTCTCTCTCTCCCTCAAGCACGCACTGCAATAGAAAATGAAAAAAATATATATATGAAAGGAAATTAGATTTGAGAAAGCTTGTTTACCCAGATAGCACATGCATATCCTTTTAAAGAGAGTTTAAGAGGAACTTTAATTAGTCTGAGGACCACTCCCAGTGCTTATTGGTGGCCTTGGAGGCACTGCAAAAAGGCTTATACTTGGAGCATCTTCCTGTATAAACAACATATCAAAGATCATTCAAAGCAAGCAAGCGCGCACAGAGAGAGAGAGAGAGAGAGAGAGAGAGAGAGAGAGAGAGAGAGAGGGAAGCTTACAAAGGTTATCACCCCAGGGAGTTGTGATGTTGAAGAAGGATCTGTTGAAGAAGAAGATTCTTGGGTTGAAGAAGAAGATTCATGGCAAGTTGCATCTGAACCTGGTGACTTCTCATGGGTACAGATAGATTCAAGACCCAAACACTTGAGAATAGCCCTCAAAGCTTCTTGAAGAAAATAGCACGGACCGCCGTATGAATAATAAATAGGTGTTGATCCCTGTGTTACCTCCTTAGCTGATGATTCTTCCATGCTTTAATCCTCTTCTTCTTCTTCCTCTTCCTCTTCCTCTTCCTCTTCCTCTTTAATGGCTCTGAAGCGGTTGTTGGCTGCTCTTCCTTCACTCTTAAATGAACTGTTTTTTCTGTTTCGGCAAATTAATATGCACAATTATGTTTGGTAACTTAATAAGACCACAATACCCCTGTCAGGTGCCGACGTACACTCTCATTAATTTGTCTGGGAAAAGTTTATTTGACCTTCTTTTTAATCATTCTTTTCCTCTATCCTCGCCTGTACCTTTAATCTAGGACAATTATTTTAAGAAAACAAAATACTATAGGATACATTTTAATTCAAAATTAAAAATCATTATGATTTCTTCTATTTTGAGTGGTGTGGTCTTTCTTTTCAAATTGCTTCTATCTTTTTCAGACATCATTCAAACCATAATACGATAAATTAATTTTTAATTTCAGATTGTGTCGGTGATATAGAATTATTGTTTAAGATTATATGTTTCATTTAAACATATCATACATGCAAAAAATCATAATAATCCAATTTGGTTTTTTTTACAGTTTTAAGAAAAACTATAAATAATAATGAAATTTTCTAAAAATCTATCATTGTTTATTTTAAAAAAAATTAACCGTTTGATCAATGTGAATTTTTCAATGCATGATACGCATAAATGGAACATCTAATCCGACACTCGATTTTTCAAAATACATATTTTAAGTTAGTCAAATACACTAGGAAAAAAAAACGCAAAAAGAGAGAGGATGAATATAATTGTTGCTTTCTATTATCAAAAAATTTTTTGTTTTTTTTGTTTTTTATTTTTCTTCATCTATAATTTCAACTGATACAAATTAACCCTCTGTGTTTTTGAAATGAAGGGAGGGAGATACGCTGGGAACTTGAATTTTTATTGTATTATTTTACCCTTTAATAAATAAAATAAGATAAAAATCCTTGCACCTTCCTTTGTCTTTGAGAACCTCTCTCATCTCTCTCTCTCTCTCTCTCCTCTTGAAAATCATAATTCACCAAACCCACCATTAATTGTGCAATCAAACCTTCCATCAATATATCCCACTATCAAACGTCTTAAACCCACAATCAATCCTTAAACCCACTGTTGATCTCTCTTTTTTACTGAGAGAATACTGAGTAGATAATCTACCTCGGACGGTCGACCAAATAAATGAATAAAATAAATTGATAAAAATTATGAAACTTTACTAATTAATATGCTTATTGAAACATTAGCAATCTATAAAAATTAGTGCATAAAAAAATAACAAGCCTAACTCCAATATTCAGTAGAAAGAAATAAATGGTTGACTAACATAATTAGGGTACAAAGTGTAACATTTCAAAGCTATAGAGGATCAATGTGTTGCAATTAAAACTTTCTAACATTTTAATTTGTTACACCTTGCACCCTTTTGTCAATTAATTATTTGTTTCTTTTGATTGAATATTGGTGTTAGGCTTTTTTTTTTTTTTTTTTTTGTTATGCAGTATTTTTCCTAAATTGCTAATGTATGGGTGGAAAGTGTAAATTAGCAATAGTTGAGGGGTTAAACTATAGTTTGTCCCCATTTTTGTTCTTTTTTCTTTTTTTGTTTTGTTTTCTTCTTTTTTCTTTTTTTTTTCTTTTCCTATTTCTCTTCTAGCTACTTTTTTGTTTTTTTCATCCAAAATTTTTTTCTCTTTTCTTCTTCAATTCTCATTAGTTTTCCTCTTTTTAGGATAAGTTTTGGTCACCTCATAAAAGACAATTACAAATTTACAGTATTTTAATTATTTTTAACAGCATTTTACGTCAATAATCATACGTTAACTTTAAAAATATTAATTGAATGAACCTGATCCAAAGATAATTACATAAATATTTTTTTGGACCAAAATACCCTTATGTAGACAGAATAATAACCATTTTACCAAGTAAACGGTCAAAAGTAAAAAAAAAAATTCCAAAAGTTTTGTTAACGATCCCCAATAATAAAAAGATTCCCCAATTTAACAAAGGATCATCAATCCTCAAATTAACACAAAATCTCCAATTTTACTAAGAATCTCCAATCCCTAACTCTAAATCTATCATTGTTGGGGGGACATGAAATGACGGGTATTAAATATTGATTTGACATGTTGAGGATTGGGGATTATGTATAAACCTAGGGATTTTGTGTAAAATTGGGAATTGTGGATTCTGTTTTAAATAGGAGATTGGGAATTATCTGTAAAATTGGGGATTGGAGATTTTCCCAATTTTTATTATCGTTTTATATAGCTACTCAACCATGTTTAAAGACTTAGATTACTTTTCAAAACTATGAATTTCACAAACGATGGATAAATGGCAGAACCAAAATTAACAAACCTAAAGGAAGCAAAGAAGAAGTCTGTCAAAATTTGAAAGTACAGGAATAAGGATTTGGCCCTTCATCCAAGTAAAAGGAAGTGGTCCAAAGGTGAGGCAAATATTTGGTGGAAGAAGATAGAGCAACCCCAACCCGCCGGAGGAGAACTGATTTGCATTTTATGGTACCATATTTTACAAGAGAGTTCTCTATACTCAATTTTTAAATTTTGAGATTAAATTATAAATGCTTTTATCCTTTTTATTATAAAAGAGAAGAGATAATATTTCAGATGTGCTATTAAAAGTACACCTGACATAAAGTTATATAAGGTGATTTGTGTAGGATTAATCGCAAAATAGATTTTAAAAAATTGATCGTTGGATTAGATACGCTTTTTGTGAATGTCATGCTCGGCGAAAGTCACCACTAATCCATTAATGGTCGTTTTTTTTAAAAAAACAAATTTTTAAAAACTTATGATATTTTGAAAATTAAGAAAGTCATGATTTTTTACTGTAACATTTTTCAAAAATTGATCATTGATTAATCATTATGATTTTTGGCGATCGAATGATATTCATAAGAAATGTATCTAATGCAACGGTTTTTTTTTTATATATAATAAATTTTCCGAAAATATTTAGTATAAATAAGTTGAAATGAAAGGGCAATTTGGAAAAAAAAAAAAAAAAAGTTTTTGTAGGAGAGCACAATACAACTAACTGCAAGGATAGTAAGGTAAATGTATAAATATATATATATAATGTTATGCATATAGTAATTAAAATTAGAGAGCCATGACAGGCACGCTACCTGCCCTTGGGAGTAGGGAAGAATGCGAGATGACAGGTATTAACTTCATGGACGTTCTCTCCTTGTCTTCTTGACACCTACTCTCATATTAAATTACTCTCCAACTAAGATTCTCAGATCGGTCGCCCATGAATCTTACCCGTTAATTAAATACACATTAAAAATATCAGATAATTGGTATAAAGTCCTATTTTATACTTGCTTATTTGATAAAGTCCCCTCATATTATTTTTATTTTGCAAAGTCCTAATTTAAAGTGTTTTACTGGCTAAGGTCCTTTTTTTTAAAATTTATTTATTTTACGGACTAAAATGCCCCCTTCTTCTTCACGCATAAACTCGCTGCCATCAAGACAGCCTGGTATTCAATCTACCGGCGCAAGAGGGACTTTTTCTCTAAAGCCTACAAAGCAGAGAGAGGCAAAAGCAGAGAGAGGCAAGCTCGCAAACCAGACTTCCCTAATCTATGCTTTCCTAAAGCGAAATATGACAGTGAAGTATTGCTAAGAGTTGATTGCCCTAGACGAGTGATTGGTCGAACATTGGAAAATATCATACTTCCCCGTATTTTTGATTAAAACCTCTCTTTCAGACCCTTATTCTTGACCACTATTAGCACAGCTTCGAAGATCGTTATCTTTTATTCGCCTATACCTATATGTGACAAATGAATAAAAAAGAAAATTGAGAACTCGATCGAAGATAAGGCTTGGTGATTTTTATGTTTCTGTTTGCTAGGAAAATGTAAGGAATAAAAAGATGTTGTTAATTAACTTTTTGTTTGTTTGATTGGAAAATGTAGGAAAACTCCATTAATTGGATTGTAAGAAAAAAAAAAAAGTTTATTCTCCGTAAAGATTGCTCAAGTGTATGAGAAAAAATGAAGGAAAAAGAAATAGGAAAATTATTATTTTTGTTTGGTTGGTGAGAAAATGGAATAAAAGGAAAATATTGTTTTTTCTCGTATTTTTTTTAATTTTTTTTCGATGTAGTGAACTGCGATTACGGCGTAGGAACTCAGGGTTCCGGCGTAGGAACCTGCCTTTCCGGCGTAGCGACCTACGTTTCCG
>JAESVK010001393.1:666283-692187 GCA_017140935.1 Hamamelis virginiana | reverse complement strand
TAAAATTAGCCATATCATAAATGAATAATGTTCCAAACAAGATAATATAATGAAATATAAAACCCTAAATACAACTAAACAATTGGTTTTAGGGCACATATCTAACACTTTTCACATCCATTTGATACAATTTAAAGTCCTTAAAACTAGCAAACACAAGAAGCATGCGAATAACTTCAAGTCTAGCAACCGATGCATATGTTTCATCATAATCAATGCCTTCTTATTGGTTATAGCCTTGTGCAACAAGTCTTGCCTTATTCCTAATAACATTACCATCTTCATCCTTTTTATTTCAAAAAATCCATTTTGTGTCTATAATGGTATGGTCATTAGGTTTAGATACAAGTTCCCAAACTTTGTTTCTTTCAAATTGATTAAGTTCTTCTTGCATGGCCATAATCCAACTATCATAATTTTCGGCTTCATTAAAAATTTTAGGCTCAATTTGAGAAACAAAAGCAATATGATTACAAGCATCTCTAAGAGAAAAGCGAGTACTTACATTGCGTGAAGGATCACTAATCACTTGATCAATTGGATGATTCTTCACAAATTTCCAAGCTTTTGGCAACTATTGCAACTCTTAAAGTTCACTTGAGGGTTCACTTTCTTCAATTGGAGGGTCCTTCTTTGGTTCCTCTTGAGATGCATCATTTGATGAAGTAGCACTAATGTTAAGCTTGCCAAGCTCTTCATTAGCATTAGATAATAATTTGCTATTCTCATCATCTTCAACAACATTCTTGGAAATAAATGAATTAGATTCATCAAATACAACATGAATAGATTCTTGCACGGTTAGAGTACGTCTATTGTAAACACGATATGCTTTACTATTAGTTGAATAACCAATAAAAATACCCACATCGGATTTTGACTCAAACTTAGCAAGATAATCTTTATCATTTAAAATAAAACATTTTGATCCAAAAACTTTGAAGTAACCAATATTTGGTTTTCGACCTTTCCATAGCTCATATGGGGTTTTGGCTAGGATGGGTCTAATAACCACTCTATTTCCCACATAGCAAGTGGTGTTAATCGCTTCCGCCCAAAAGGTTGTAGGAAGTTTGTGTTCATTAAGCATGGTTCTACCTATCTCTTGTAAAGAACGATTCTTCCTTTCAGCCACTCCATTTTATTGTGGAGTTCTTGGGGCCAAATAATTATGTGAGTATCCTTGTGCATCACAAAAATTTTCGATGTCTTGGTTTTTAAACTCTCTACCTCTATCACTTCTCACACTAATGATAGAATGACCTTGTTTTTTTTTCAAGTCTTTTGCAAAGTTTTATAAACTCGCCACATGTATCACTTTTGTGGGATAGGAAAAGAACCCAAGTATACCTTGAGTAATCATCAACTAAGACAAAGGCATAAAGTTTACCACCAAGACTAGCTACATCATTAGGTTGAAACAAATCTAGATGTAACAATTCCAAAGGCCTAGATGTAGAAATATGCGCTTTGGTTTTAAAACTAGTTTTGATTTGTTTTCCAAATTGGCATGCATCACAAATTCTATCTTTGGAGAAATTAGTTTTGGGCGAGCCTACAACAAGTTCATTTTTAGAAAGCTTTTGAAGTAAATCCATGTTAGCATGCCCAAGTCTTCTGTGCCATAGCCAATTTGTATCTTGTAAAGCGGAAAGACATGTTACATCTTGAGATATTAAATCATCAAAACAAGTGATATACACATTTCCAAAACGTTTAGCAACTAGGATATTGATTTTGTTTTTATCCAAAACATTGCAAGAATTAGAAGTAAAGTTCACATAATAGCCATTATCACACAATTGACTAATGCTAAGCAAGTTATGCTTTAAATCTCTAACAAACAAAATATTATCAATAGTAATATAGCCATTACCAATTTTACCTTTACCAATGATCTTGCCTTTGCTATCATCACCAAAGGTTACAAGTCCACCATCTTTGAGAGTAAGGGATATGAATTTGTCTTTGTCACCGGTCATATGTCTTGAACATCCACTATCTAAATACTATTGGTCCTTTTTGTTAAGGGATTTCAAGCATACCTACAAACACAAAACAATTGAACTATTGGTACTCAAATCTCTTGGGTCCTATAAGGTTAGGATTCTCAAACGTTCAAGTTCATTCATAGTAATTGTCTTAGGGTCAAATGATTTCTTAGATGAAGGTTCCCTTTTAATCCAAGCTACCATTTCCCCAAGTTCTTTTTTTCCTCTAAATGGACATTTGAATGTGACATGCCCTTTTCTCTCACAATAATGACAAATAGCATTATGATTTTGTTTTGTAACATGTGAATGAGAATAAGGTTTTGGTTTTGGTTTCTTGGTGTCCACTTTCATTGAGGCTTTAACAAAGAAGTCTAAATAAAGTGAAGACTTTTTAGAGTTAATATTTGACACATAGCTCAATCCTTCTTTGTTTAGCCCAACTCTTTGAGCTCCAAGTAACCTGTCAAAATTTTATTTTCCACTTGTAAATTGGTAAACAATTTTATTTTAGTCTTCAACTTTGGATTTCAAAAAATTGTCTTCATCTTCAAAAGTTGAATAGTCAATTAAAGATTTGGAAGTGGAAGGTATGTTTCTCAAGGTCTCAATCTCATTTCTTTGCTTTTCATTTAGCAAAGTCAATTTGGAATTTTTCATTCACTAATGCTAGTTTTTCATTTTTGAGAGTTGAGAGACTTTTCTTTAAAGATTCAAGTTCCCTTTTTAAAACACAATTTTTGTCATAAAATAATTGACTTAAATTTTGAAAGTCCTCTAGAGATAAATCACATTCATCATCATCACAATTTGAAATAGAATTTACCTCATTATCTTCATCATCATTTGCCATGAAACAAGATTCCTCAATGTTGGCAAATAAGCAAAAGTTAGCCGTCTCCTCTTGGGCGGTCTCTTCATCACTCTTTGCATCCTCAAGAATGTCATCTCAAGTAGTGGTGGTGGCGGCCATTGCCTCCCCTTTGCCTCTTTGATCATTTCTTGAATTGAAATTGAAATTGTTGTTGTTGTTGGATGAGTTTTTGCTAGGATAATGTGCAATGGTATGGCCAAACTTCTTGCAATTGAAGCATTTACCATCATTAGCTTTGAAAAATCTCCTATTGCCTTGTCTTGATTGGTTCTTCTTCATCCTTAGGAAGGATTGAAATTGCCTAGTGATGAGAGTCATGTCCTCATCATCATCAATGTTGGTGAAGTCATCACCATCATTTGCTTTAAGAATGGAGGATTGGAGAGCTAAAGTTCTCTTCACTTGGGCATTGTTTTTCTCACTTTGAATTGCCTCATTCTCCTCTTCATAGCCGTTTCATGGGTAAAGAGGGACCCAAGAAGCTCATCAATGTCAATCTCCTCTATGTCCTTGGCTTCTTGAGTGGCGGTGATCTTTGGGCTCTATGAAGGTGGAAGAGCTATAAGGATCTTAGACACAATATCATCATTAGGAATAACTTTCCCTAATGCTTGCAATTCATTCAAAAGGTTAGTAAAACGAGTAAACATATCTCTAACATTTTCATCTTCATTCATCGTAAACAATTCATAGTCTTGTCTAAGCATGAGAGCTTTGGAACGTTTAACTTGTTTGGTACCTTCATAAGTGACCCCAAGTTTTCTCCAAATTTCTTGAGCGGTAGCACAAGATGAAACTCTATTGTATTCACTAACATTAATAGCATAATACAATACGGTTTTAGCTTTAGACTTAATTTAGAGAATTCTCATGTCCTCTTCAGTCCAATCATCCATGGTTTTGGCAACATCATTACCTTCGGCATCTTTTTTGAAAACATTTTGGTTGTCTTTAATTATAACTCTCCAAATTCTCATGTCATAAGATTCAATCCAATTTTTATTTTTCCAAAATCCATAATTTTCGCCATAAAAAAATGGAGGTCTATCGGGTTGGTTCCCATTTGATTTGGCATGATCTTTAGCTCAACAAATTTGAAAAATAATGAGCACTTGCTCTGATACCAATTGTTGCCCAAAATATACTCTAGAGGGGGCTGAATAGATTATAGGCAAATAATAAAACTTTAAAAATAGGACACAAGATTTTTATAAATTTAAATAAGGATGAATAGAATGCAAGATTAAATAATATCTCAATACAATAAGAAATCAAAAATAACTTGAAATAAAGAGATTGAGTTAGAATAGCAAACACAACGATTTAACGTGGTTCGGTCTCCGCCTACATCCACTCCTCAAGAACTCCGTCAAGATGATTAATCCACTAAGCAACTCCTTCAAGGTGGAAAAACCTTTACACTTGCCTTCTTTCAAGGTGGAAGACAACTTACCTACAAGAGTTTTCACAAAACCCTTATAATCTCACAATACAAGATGATTCAATGAAGAGTATCACAATGAATGCTTCTCAAAGTTGATTTGTAATAAATAAAATAGCACAATGAATACAAAATGGCGCAATAACTTCTCAATAGATCAACCAAATATAGCTCAGAGGATTTTTCAAAGAGAATAGAGTAAATGAGAGTTATGAATATGAAGCCAAAATAGATTGAATGACTGGGTAAACAATAAATGATATCCAACCTTCTATTTATAATGATTCAGAGTCAAAATGGTCGTTTGGGGGATCTTGAATCTGATTGGAGAAGATCTTGGTGGTTGGGAAGCATTTAATGGTCGAATGGCTATAAGAAGAAAGAGCCATTTTGATTTTGCAGAACCATTAGTCGACTAGGACAAGCTGATTAGTCGACTAACAAGAGATTTTTCAAAGCATTTTTCATTCCCGGGCTCGGTTAGTCGACTAGGCACTAGGGGTTAGTCGACTAGCTAAGCAAAATCAGTTTGAACAAAATTTCTGGATTTGTTAGTCGACTAGGACAAGGGGTGTTAGTCGACTACCAACTTAAAACACTTTGGGAAATTTTGAGTCGGGATCGATTAGTTGACTAGTCAAGGGCTGTTAGTCGACTAAAAACTTTCGAACAAAATATGCTCTCTGGACCTTCCATTAGTCTACTAGCAAGGCAACATTAGTCGACTAGAAAATTATTAGTCGACTAGACCAGGGTGCTTAGTCGACTAACTTAGAATTTCTCAAACCATTGCATCAGGACTTCTCTTAGTCGATTAGGGAAGTTGCAATGTCAATTTTTCGAATTTTCTAAGTTAAAATCAACATAAACACTTGGGTATGTTAACTAAGTGTTTTCAAAATATTTTTAGCCAATTTTGAAAGCATTTTCAAGCATGAATGTTAATGCATAATGAGATGAAATAGTGTTCTCTTTGAGCTATACACAATTGATCATAGAGAGAAGTCTTACAAAGAATTCCTAATCACAAGGAGATTAACTTGACTTCAATAGGTCTTCATGAGCTTGAGCAAGTCTTCAAGTTGATCTTCATTGATTGAAATGAACTTCTTGAATGGCTTCTTTGAATCCTCATGAGCTTTAAGCTTGAATGAATGCTTCAATAGGTTGTAACTTTGAATCTATGGAAGCACAATACTCAACCACTTGTTAGATGAAAAGGATGGTTTAGTTATCATCAAAATAAGGTCAAAGACCTTAGGGCTAACAGAATGATTAATCAAAGTAAGAGAATAATTAATTGGTCATTAATTTCAATTTTTTCAAAACAAAATGTCATTCTTGTGGAAATATTAAATTATTTTAAGAAAATAATTATTCTTACTTACTAAAATTTGAATATGTTTGATATAAAGTCATAGCATAAGGGTCATTTATCTCATGGATTAAATTAAATGTGTAGGCAAGTATTTGGGCCATGGAAAAAAAAAATTGGAATGATTAATTTAAGCTCAAGATTAGGCCCAAAAGGTGTACCTAAGCACAATGACCCATCTACAAGCCAAAGGCCAAAGGCCCCTCCTGTAAACCCAAGCCCAAAAGTCCATTCCATAAATTTAAAATCCCAATATCCATTCCATAACTTAGAGTCCAAATCCAATTGATAATTAAAAGCTCAAAAATCCTTTCCATAAACTTAGGGCCCAAAAGACCATTTCATATTTAAAAGGCCAAGATCCCTTTCAAAGGTTCTAAAGGCCTATTTTATATTTAAAAGCCCAAAATAAACAAAAGGCCCCAAAGTGGGTTGATTTTATTGCCACCACATAAATAGCTTGTGGCATTCACTTGCTACCTACACCCCCACCAATAAAATTTAAAAATATATACTTTGATTCATACACTCTCTATAATACCTAAACTAACCTTACCTCAATCAAACATAAAAGATCAGTTTCTGTTTACACCCACATTGTACCAAAAAGCCCCAATTTTTTTTTTTTTTTATTTCCATCACAAAATGAGACTTTTCTTCTTCGCTTCACGAGGGGATAGAATCACCTATTCCTTTTTCTCTCTCATGGCCATAGTTAACCCAACTTGCATAAACCTGTTGAACATTTAAGCATTGATAAACATGTCTAACAAACATTTCTATAATATAAGGGAAGCTCAAAATTTGTTTGGTTAGGAAAACTTAACATACTGATATGTTTAGCTGATCTCTGTTGAACATCCAGTAATGTTTAATAGCACATAATGAACATAGCTTTATGTTCGGTTATGGGGGTTAAACACCGCGAGATATTCAATTCCTCCCGTATCAACATTATCTGATGTTCAATTGTACAAGTATGAACAAAAACACGAACTCATGATAAAATAAAATAAAAAAAAAAATTACATTTTTCATTGTTAGAATCCTTCCACACGACTAATTCATTGTCCATTGATCAATAAACACCTTCTTTAGTTATATTTTTTAGGTAGTGATTGTGAGAGTATAAGGGTTTGTGAGACTAGGGTTTATAGAAGAGATATGAATGTTAGAGAAAGATGGTGGGTATAGGAAGTAGTTTATTTTTTATTTTTTATTTATTTATCTAGAATTTCCCTTAATAGGAATTTTATACGTGGGTACAATAGTAAGTAAAAATATCATTAAGTGGTGGGTGCCACCAGCAATTTACATGGTGGCAATAAAATCACCCCCAAAGTGTTGATTTTGTCCTATTTATATCTACACTACCACATATATAAAATTCAGAATTTTTCAAACACCCAAACAGTTATAATGAAATTTTGTTCAAAAACTACCCTTAAAACTTTGATAAATCATAGCAATTAGTAGGGTGTCTGAAAATTTACGAAACTTGAGAGTTATCCATCCTACCCCATGTACATTTAAGGAAAAATTATTCAAGCTTCTACTCATTTTTTTCATCCAATACTTTTTTTTTTGCTCTTTCTTTTCTTGTTCTCTTCTCATTATTTTTCCTTTTTTTTTTTTTTCAAATAAGTTTTGATCACATCATATGAATTTTTGGGGTTTTGATTCATTTTGGGATGCTTTATCTTGCATAAGTTAATGTTTAAAGGTTGTTTAGGAGTTGATCTGTGATGTATGGGTCTTCTATGAGTGAGATTTGGGTGTTTGGAGGATTGAAATAGAAGATTTTTAGGTTAAAGGTTCATAACTGCTCAAACTTGGGTTTCTGGTTTATGAAGGTTTGAATGTAACGAACTCGTTTAAACGATTGCTGTAGTGGAGAAACCTACTTTCGAGTCCATTCAAACGGGTATTCACCATTCGAAAAAACAATGCTGTTTTTGTAAGAAAATATAAATTAACTTAAAAATTGATTTCTTTTCGTATTATTGTTCTTTTCCTCAGATCTAGAGAACCCTTGGGAGGTTTTTAATGTAACACCCCCAGGTTAGCACAAACCCAAAGGCTGTGAGAGTTCATCCCCATCCATTGCATCACACACTTACTACAATTATTAGCAGTCATCATTTGATGTAAAAGTTTTATTTTCAAGCTTACTAGTAAGCGCGCTATGCCCATGAAAATATATATGTAATATCAGAGTTTTAAACTTAGGGAATGCAGGCCATAGCCTCAAAATAAATAGGGTTGTTTAGTGATAGGTCCTTAGAAGATAAGATTTAGACTAATAAGTCCAAGAAAAGAAGTGATAACCTAATAGATCCTTCATTATTTATATGGGACATATTTGCCATTTTTTTAACAAATAACTTAAAATTCACAATTCGTATACAATCCTAAAAAAAAACAGATGCACTTTTCATTAAAGGACCCCGCAATCTCGGAAAAATAAGGGATCAAATTTAATTCAAATTTAATAACAAAACATATACAGTGCTATGACATGTAGACCATTCAATGAGACATGGGTGGGTTCTATCACTCAGGGTGGTGCCGCAAATATACAAAGTTTCACCGAAAAGCACGATCGTGGTTGGAATATAAGATAAATCCATCGGATCGTTACCGACATATAATCTTCATTGTGTTCAACCAAAAAAGGTAACATTTATGATCCATAAAACACATATATTTGTCTCATTTCATATAAATACTGAACATAAAACATATGTAATGGTGATTCAAGCTTACATTTGTTTGGGTTTAGAGTTTTTTTTGTGAGGTTTGGAACTAAACTTATATGTCACCGGGGTTTTGATGTTAAAAGGTTCTTCTTACACCGGAGTTCTTGGCAATACATCTAGATTGTTGCATCTAATTTGTGGATACGATTTGGATTGAAAATAAGGTACCTTTTCTATACCATTACACGTATAGTTCGGTGATGGCATATTTGATCCATTTAAGAATGTATTTTATATATTACTGTGTATTGAACATTAATACATATAATTTGGCATGTTGTTTGGTTTTTCTGAGTATTGATATGTAGTAAAGAAATGATGTTTTGTTAAAAAGGAGGAATCTTTTGCTATTTGTTATGGAAGAAGTTCTTAAAATCAGTTAGCTAATGGGGGTTTGATGTATACATTGTTGCAGCATCTTGGCCCAAAAATTTCACCCTTTTTTAAACCCTTAAACATATATATTTCAAGTAATTTTTGTATACAAATACATTTAACAGAATTTATAAGTACATTACGCATATTTTAATGCATTTGGAATTAATGAAATTTATGTTTGTTTGTACTTTTACAGATGATTTACAAGTCTACAACCCATCGAGATAATTTCTCAATAGAAGCAAGAAAATTTTGAAGAAAATGCATGCGGATATGAGTCTAGAGACATTTGACCAATTCGAATTTAAATTGAAACCAACAAATGGAAAGAAATCAACCAAATGGGATGTTTCAAATATTTTTAAAATTTGAAATGATTAGATAAAATGGAAAGGATTACAGAAAGGAAACAAACCTAATGTGTGAAACTGATTGTAACAAAAAATCAGGGGGAAGATTGTATTTTAAAAAAATATGTTGACTTTCAAAAAACAAATATAAAAATAGAGATACCTATTGGATTATGAAAAAAATCGTATGGATCAAATGGGTTAAGAGACTTAAATAAGGGACTTTTGGCTAAAAAAAAAACCCAATAAAATAAGTGTCCTCTGACATATATATAGCCTTTAAGATTCGATAAGAGGAGACTGAAACTTAAATAAATATTTCTCTTTAACCTCGGTTCAACTCTTTTGCATAACCCAACTACCTCTAAGATTGGGATAGCCTGCAACTAAAATAGGAGGATAGTAATAAACTGAGCGAAAAACGGCTCAGCAAGACACACCCACCATCTCGAACACACAACAATTTTAAAAGAATATAGAAGTTACGATGGGTACAAGAATTAATATTTCATATTATAAATTGCGATGATATTAGTCAATTACTTAACCAAGAATAGCAATTATTCAACATCATTATCATAATTTCTCAATCATCATGATATGAATTAACAGTTAATGCATATATTACATCCCATTTCTCATAAAAAGAGTTAATACATTTGCTATGTATACGTAATGTAATGACAAGTGTTAATGAGATTTAATATGCTATCATACCTGCCCCACGAGCTGCCTACCACTTGCAAAAAAATACATAACCCTGAACAGGAAACCTCAACTAGTTAGGGCTCATTGGCCTAAGGTGATGCTATCCCATTAGTAAACACCTGATGATATCACAGTCCACATGATTCCATCATCTTATGACCTCAACACTTACCGATGATATCATAGTCAACGTGACTCCATCATCCTATGACCTCAACATACCCATTACAAGACAAGTGTATATCATTGTCCACTTCAGGACCAATGCCATGAACAAGTACTACATTAGTGCACGGAGCCACAACTCTAGTCGTATCCATATCTCATAATATCACATTTACGTTAGTAATTCTGCTATACACATAAAGTGGGTGAGTGCCTTAGTAATAATATTACTTCACACCTAGATTATGACAACATAACTAGATATTACCAAGTCTACTTTTATTTGGATTGTAATCGAGCGGTATCAACTCTTTCTTCTTAGGTTCTTCCTTAATATACTGCACATATTCGAAACCAGAGAGATGCACCTCAGTTAACTCTTGGTTGATCTCACAGAACGGCATACGGATGTTCTTAATAACTTAAAAGTCCCCTTTTAAAGTAACCACGGAACCTTGATGATGGAACTTAACTTTCTGGTGGAGAGAAAAGGGTACAGCCCCGGTTGAATGGTTCCAAGGCCTTTCCAAAAGTAGGTTGAAGCAGGTGGGAACATCTAGGATCTAAAAGCTAACGTGAAACTCGACAGGCCCAATAATGACTGAGGGTAATCATTCCTATCACTTCGTTTTGGGTGTTATCGTATGCTTTATGCTTTGATCGTTTGCCTCAACAGCCTAAACTCTGACGGTTCAATCCCCAATGATGTAGCTGTACTTAGCGGACAGACATTCAATGCAAACCCGTTATCAATCAAAATTGTGGGGACCCTTTTTCCCATGTATCAACGGTGATGTACAAGGCTTACAGATAGTTGGGCCCATTATTCTGCAGATCTTCTTCAGCAAAGGAAATGGAAGGCCCATTATGAACGGGACTTACTTGACTAACTAACCCTTCAGGAGAGGTATCAATGGGGACTTGCACTTAATTGAGCGATCTTAGAACAGTCTGACGGTGCTTCTATGGTGCCATAAGTAAACCCCAAATGGTGATGTTGGTTTGAGTTCTCTTTAACTGCTTGAGTATCTCTTCCTCTTCTTCTAGGACTTTTGGACATTGAGGTCGTTCTAGATCGCCCAGTGGGTTGTCAGACTCTAAGTATGTGTGTATGAAATGTCAACCTCCTCTAGTCACAAGGTCAACTTCCTCTCTATCACTAGCCCATATGTCGGATATTTCTTCAGGTATATTCATCAAATCTTCCCATTCGATTACAGAAATGTCATCTTCCATCAATTTCTCTTCTACTGGATACCATTCCTCTGTTTGGTTAGAGGACGTGTCGCATTTCAGAAAGAACATTGTGTATGAATGAACGCATGGAAGTCTCGGGGAAGTATCAATGTAGGTAATTTGACCATTATCATCTGTCACTCTAGTCACTGTAAAAGATCCTACTTCAAACTGCTCTCTCAGTATATATTGACTAGAGGGCTCTTTAGGGGAAGGTGGAGTGATTGTTTCAGGTAGGTCGTCCCATCCAGTAGGGACAATGGGCTCATCGGAGACAGGCTTTCTCGGGTATAATACGTAAAAATCAAACTTCCATTACGCTCTCCCCAAATCAACTTTAGGGTCACCAGCCTCATATCTCTCTTTCAACTATTGCTTCATGGCCTTAGGCCTAGGATGAGGAACTTTTTTAAGGTTTCTTGGCACTTGGGGTACCTTCAAATGCCCTTGGTCAATAAGATCTTGGACAACCTTCTACAACATCCAATAATCCTCGGTATCATGCCCAAATTGTGGTATTGGCAAAATGGGTGAACAAATTTTGGTTTGAGTGGAGTGATGAGCCCTCGTGCTCGACCTTGATAAAAGGTTTTGGTCAGAGAGACGAGTAAGGGAGTTATTGTCGAATAAATCGATGATTCTTAGAGTAATTGTAGCCAATGGCATTGATAGGAAAGGGTTATGAGTGATAATGGGTTGATTTGGTGGAGATGGTGGGGTGATGGTCTTGTTGTCAATAAGGTCTTGAATCTCATGACGAATGCGGAAACAACGGTTGGTTTGGTGGCCTTTGGTATGGTGGAATGCACAGTACTCATTCTTACTATAGTTCTTGGGCAATAGATTAGGAGCAGGCCTAGGGTCCAAAGGTTTAAGGAGACCATGGCCCTTCAATTTCTCAAAGACTCGATCCATGGGCATGTAAAGTTTAGTGAACTTGCGAGGTTGGTTATTCAAAGAGAATGGGCGAGTGTTTGCTATAGGTTAGATAATGGCATTAACCTCAGCATTTGCAAAAGAGGGTTAACGATTCTTGTATGGTCCCTCTGTCTTGAAAACTCCATTGGCAAAAGCATCCTCAACTTGGGTTCCAGAAGCTATGAGGGCCTTGAAGTTCGGAAAGTTGTGGGTGAACAAATGCTTGTAATAGATGAGCAAAAGGTTCTTAAGGATCATTTGGATATGTTCCTCCTCGCTAGGTCGATCAAACATCTTAAAGGCATTAGCCTTATGTAAACATCCATTTTTTACCATGAGTAGAGTCATGGGTGTTTGCTTACAGTTTGAGGTGAAATAGGGTGTTGAAATCCTAAATTGCCAATTGTGCACTTTTGTGTAGTTAGATAGAAGTTATTATCGCATGTAGGTTTTTTGGTCAAATTGAGTAGTTCTTTTTGCATTTAGTTTTTAGGGAGTCCAGAGATGTCCCTGTCAAGTTTCACTGCATTCTGAATCAAGTTTGACAGGTGATTAAGCCTTTTGTGACTTAAGGGGCAGTATTGTCCTTTAAATCGCAAAAGCGCTTAAAAACCTTCGAGTTGGCCTTGGATTGTCTCGAGACTTTGGCATAGATAATTAGGGCATGTTTGGTAGCAAAGTTGATCAGTGGCAAGGTCCCTTGAGCCTTTGGGCTCATGTTTAGCTCTTAAGCCCCAAAAGGCCCTTTCAAGCTCTAATTAGGGTTTCAACCGGGAACGACCGAAATTCGATTGTTTTGTAAAAGCTAAAGCTTTAAAACACTTCAAAATGTTTTCAAAATGTTTTCAAAAATCTTGTTTCGAGAAGTAGAATCGATTTCGAAGACAATTGGTTAGTGGATTGTAAAACCCTAATTGGGCTTGATAGGCCCAAAACAGCTAATCGATTGACTTTTTCTTAAAAATTTGACTTTGGTCAATGCATTTTCACTTCAAACACTTCTCAAAACATGAAGAATCGAATCACAATCGTTTTGGTTTTTGAATTTTCGAATTTGGCCTTGAAACGGGCCCAAAAAGCCGGAAAAAACCGAAACTGGGTCAAGATGGGCCAAGACAAGCCCAAAATTGGGAATTTTATGTATCAGGGCTCGATGACCGTCCACCTAGGGAAGGTAAACCGTCCATGAAGGACGGCCAACCATCCCAAGGGGGACGGTCACCCGAGCTTAATGCTCTGATTCGATTGTTTTTCAAGTTTCGATTGTTTTTCAAGTTTTTGTCTCCTTTTCACTTTGGGACTCTCCCAAAGCCTCTTTGGATCAGATTGGGAGACTTAGCTCGACCAAATCAGATCCTAGGGACCTGGGAAGACTTTATTAGAGCCCTTGGATAAATTTTGAGGGATTTAATGATGGCCATTAATCAATATAGGCCTCTCCTCTATAAATTCATCACTTATGGAGGCTGGAAGAGGGGGGACTTTTAACTCTTAGAACTGGACCTAGAGCCATAGCTACGAAATTCCATAACTTGGGAGCTTGAATGAGAAAGGTGGGAGCAATGAAGAAAAAGGCAAAAGGAAAGGGTTCGTACCCCATTGTGTTTAGAATTCGATTGTGCATAACATAGTTAAAAATTGGCTCATTTAGGATAGTTTGATTTTTTGCAGAATGTATAGGTTAGTTTCATCTAACTTTATGCATAATGTAGTTTAGGAATGCATGTTTAGAAGTAATATTTTGATGTCTAGAAGTAGCGTTAATCGAGTCTTGCATATAGGAATTTTGTCTTTCATGATTAATTTTCTGTTTTGGGTGTTATTACATGTTTAGAATGTTTTGAGTATTCTTTCATGATGAGCATGACTTTCTTTTTGGTTCAAGCATATGATATTAATTGTGGGAATGATTGCAAGCATGTTTGAGAGTTCTTGTTGTGTTTAGAATGCATATTAGGAATTTGTTTGCATATGTTATTTTCTGTTTTAATGCATGATAAGATAAAAGTTTGCACATTTTGCATGTTAGGACTAGTTTAGGTGTTTTGAGTATCATATACTCTAGTCTTAGGATAGCTTCATGTTTAGGTTTGTTCATATTATTCTTCTTGATCTTGTTTTTCCTTATTATTATTTGGAGTGCGATTGATATAAATTGTGTTCGCGGGAGCTTTGTAAAGGTAAGTCTCTACCCTTGTGCTAATTACGATGAGCATGATTTTGTTTAATGGTATTTTGTGTTCCATATTGCATGTCATGATAGGTTGCATTGTAGTGCATTTTCACTATCTTTCTTTTCATTATTTTGGGGTTTTAATCTATTTTTAAAACCACTTTTAATTCTGTCCAGAATTTAAAAGTGACTTTAAAGTGGGTTAAAAGCAATTTTTAGGGCCAAATTCAACCTAGAAACAGGTCTAGGTTCACTTACACTATGTTTGGATTGAGAGAGTTGAAGAAGAGAAGAGAAACTCATTAAGAGAAGAGAAGAGAAGAGAAAGTTAAATGACTTTCTCTCCACCTTGTTTGGATAGAGAGGGGAAAAAGTTAAATGACTTTCTCTCTACCCTGTTTGGATAACCTTCATAAGAGAAGAGAAGAGAAAGTTTTAAGGTGTAAATTACAATATTGCCCTCACTTACATAAAAACAAAATAAAAGCTAAAATACAAGCTTTAGCATTTTGTGTCAAACTGGTTATCAGATGCCTTTTTTGATTCATGGACCCAACCAGGAATGTTGGATGGTTTGACCCAGTTTAGTTTGTGGGTTAAACTGAGTTGACTCAGTCACATTTTTTGTATCATTTACTCATTTGAACAAATATCTAGAATTTGGGAGTGGAAACCTAGGTTGGTCTGAATTAAAAGAATTTAATTGAGCCATGGCCCCAATTTTTGAAAACCAGAACCATCTAAATGCCTTGGCAAGCTTCTAAAATATTATTAATGTTAATTTTTGGGTTGTTCCAACAACTATGGTAAGCTGGTCTTCCCCTGTGAGAGAGTTGATTCAAGGTTGGGCAAACTGGACTGTGAGCAGCGTGCATGCGACTTACATAAAAACAAAATAAAAGCTAAAATACAAGCTTTAGCATTTTGTGGCAACTCAAATGTGAAACTCTGACATCATCTTCAACTCTTGGCCATGCAATTTAATGGCCATTGTATTGCCTCACAGATGCCAATTCCTCCTGTAGAGTTGAATCAGAAATCCAGAAAACCGGATATGAGAAATGTTAGGATGTCAGGATCTATTTGACTTTGTAAATAATCAGGTAAAGTTGTTGGTTTTTGTTATTTCTTTTATAAATTAGGTGCTTGTATATTTTAGAAAGGAAAAAGAGTTGCCCCTAAAAATGTGAACTACAACCTGACACAGAAAATTCATTTGAGATATTCCAGAGCACCAATCATTAATCTCGGTGCTATAGATGTACATGGCTCATGCTATGCAAGTGAAGCAATGTCCAAATGTAATTACTTTGAGGTATACCTGATGAATTAATGCAACGACATGAAAACTAGTTTTCATATTAAGTTATAACAAATATAAGTTGTACAGTTTGACTATTAGTTAAAAAAGCATTTGCTGAAGTAATATTTTAAAATTAATATACATATATATATTTGGCAGTGCAAATGAGTAAAACGACATTCTGATATCATGAAATGGAACAAAACATATACTGATTCAATTACTACTTCCACAGCTGAACAGTAGCACACTAAATTCAATCAAATTCAAAAGCTGCTAGCGAAATTTTTTGGTCACCCAAAGAGGTCCTAGATAATATAATGCAATAAAACAAAAATTACTTTAATATGCAATCCAGATTCCAAACCCACACAAGAAGTTAAAAAAGACCCATATGCATGAATTCACACACCCAGATAATAAAATATAGTCAGAAAAGAAGGAAAAAAAATTTCAAAATATTAAAGTAAATACTCCCCCAAAACACACAAACATAGAAATGAAGCTCAATTTGTATAGTAAGGTTCTTATCTCCCATATCATAATTCACATATGTTCTGAACAAAAAACCAATTATATCATCAGTATCTTCAGTTCTCATAAATCATGCACTGTTTGATTGCATAGAAAAGGCAAGGGGAAAAAAGGTAATAAATATTCTGAACCTTAAGACTTTTCATCACTTAGGACCGCAACAATAGAATCTCCACTCTCAACTACAAATAGGATTTGCCTTCATTCTAAATAATTCCGGCAATTCGCAATTGGCACATCATAAACTGCAATCGGTTTTGAACTGGACAAGCAAAGAAGGCCTTCACTTTCACTGGATTATCAATAAGGAAGCAATACGCCTTCATGCACGTATCTTCATCAAGTCCTAAGTGACTCAATTCAGTAAAAACATCTGCGATTTCCAGTCGACTCAAGCTTTTCATTTCATATCTTTCATGCAGAATTTTATTTCCCATCTCCATTGCGTCTGCAACTCGATCAATAAATCTGGTTAGCTTCTCTTCCTCTAACCCAGAAGTTGTCTTCCTCTTTTTTGAAGAAGAAGTGGTTGCAGTCTGGCTAGGTGCCTCAGAATTAGGTGCTTCAGCAGAAGCTGCCTCATACGGTGTGGTTAGAGTAGATTGCTCACCATTTACGCCCGTGAAGCTCTAGCGTGGCAAAATCACGTGCAACCATATAATCAATGTCATCAATAAAGGTCCCACCATCCCCGCTAGCTTCACAACTTTCTGGCTCTGAAGTCAATTGGTGAACTCTCTCCCTCGCAGTGATCACTCCCAAACCTGTTGCCCTATCCTTTCCAAACAACCTTGATAGTTTTTTATAATGTGGGATAGGAGTAGTAGCCCATTTCTTTGCTTCAGGTTTGGCCTACAATATTTGACAAATTTATATTAGCATAACTTTCACGCATCCAAAATTAAAAATTATAATCAAAGCATACCAAATTTGTAAGAAACATACATCGAACAAAAGTTTCCAAACTCCCACATATATGTTGTTGGATTCCACGCAAAACCACTCATCCCACCCATAAAATGCCATAGCATTCATTGAAGTTCTTCTTAATCGTTTTTAAACGATTCTTTACTTGTTGTTTATTAATCACTTTCCCAAGCCTCTCAAAAAATTCCTTCAGGACATTATCATACGCTGTGGTAGTGAACGTTCCATTAACCCTGTTGCCACAATCATTTTCGTGGGCTAATGCTTCAATTAGAATATCATCCATTTGGGGTGTCCATTTTTCATGGTCACCCTTTTCAACAGTCAATTTTGCCTTGCTCATTTCTGAGATATACAATGACTACAAAAAAATCCAAACAAACAATGACCCTCATAACTATGGAATATTAAACATTATCAAACCATATTATTAAAATTGTTCTAGATAAGAAATGGAATATTAAAAATTAACAAACCACATAATAACAATACAAACAAACCATAGCATACATAATCGTTCGATATTACACATCATAAGCTTAGGAATATTAAAAATTATCAAATATCAACCTCTGTTCAACACATAGTCATTCCACATAGTAGCTGCTATATTATCCCTAATAATTGCTCCTTGCCTAGCATCCTCATCGGTGTTGTCTCATCTACCAACTTCATGAATAGAGGGAGTTTCATTTTCAAGTTCTCGATCAACTTCAGCAATAAGATTTTCGTTAGGATCAACACTCATTAAATAATTATGTAAAATGCAATAGGCTAGAATAATTTATGTTGTGCTTCCTATAATAGGAAATCTTTTCTTCAATACACCAAAACATCTCTCAATAGCATTGCGCAAGGATGCATGTCGATGTTTAAATAGCTCCTGAGCATTCTCCAATGCACGTGTGGAATATTCTTTTAAGTGGTAACGAACGCCTCTATAAGGTGGGAGAGGACTACTCTTAAGCATGTATCCAGCATTAATGAGGTAATATTTACCTATCAAAAATTGAAATCTTTATCACACAAGCATGTTTCCAGCATCAATTCAGTAAATTATGTTATTTTGTAGTTAGTTACCTTCAGGAATTTTTAGATTATCTTCTCTTGTTGGAGCATTTTTTATTATTCTTGAATCGGATGCAGTCCCTTCCCATCCAGGTAAGACATATGTAAATTTCAAGTCAAATGAACATGCAGCCAATACATTTTGTGTTGGATAATCCTTCCTACCACGATATCTCGGTGCATCAATGTTGGAAACTTTCACACGTACGTGTTCCATCAAGTGCACCTATGCAATCCTGGTATAATGAGAATAAGTCAAATATATTAACCATTAGTGCATACGATGAAGTAACATGAAAGTTATGTATTTTACCTTAAAGAATGGAAAGAATCTACTGCTATTGAGTATTTGTGGAGGAACCTCTGATCCGTCAGGTTATTTAAGAAATAGATTCTCCAATGATATAATCGCTCTTAAGACACGGTGAAAATGTCGAGACGTAGTCTCTGAAGAACGTTTGAAGTGAAATGAAATGGCACTATTTTTTTTATTATATGCTAAAAGGTAAAGAAATTTGGCCACTTGCTTTTCTAGTGTCGATCTTCTAGTGTCAGTGAGACGACCAGATGTTCGAAGTATATTGCATAAATTTTCAAATGCTCCAGGTGACATACGTAAAATATCACGTGTTCCACTACAAGTCCTAAAATCATCCATTAATTCCTTACGTCGCCTTTCATTGTTTTTGTAATCTTCACGAGACAAAATCAAACGTTCCAAGCGGCTTTTTTTTTTAAGAAATATGGTAGTAACATACCACATTTATTTCAAGTTGTGCAATGATTCGCCTCCTTTTATCCCACTCATCAACAAATTCATCATCAGAAGAAGAACTATCCATCTACCATGAATCCAAACACTAATATCAACATAATTTATCACTATATAAATTAACAATTTTTTAAAATTGCAATCATTTTTTAAACACAATGTATTATTTCTACATAGAGTAAACATGTGAAATGTTCTGGCTAAGTGCCTAATTTCAACATATCAGTTCACATATGAAAGCACAAAATGTTAACGGATGTCTAACATTATATATTATGGGGTTTTCGATCTATATATGCTATGAATAGAAATCTTGCCCATCATCATCTTCACAGTAATTAGATCATATATTTTAATTTAGACCAAAATATATCAATGTTAACACAATTGCCACATATAATTTGCATTTGCCAGGGGGGCTTGAACAAAGTTATAAATAAAAATTTATCAATCATGCATACTATCAATTAATTGATAATGATGACAAAAATTTAAGTATATCCAACAATAAAAAAAATAATAAAGAAAAAAAAAACACAGCCATTTGTATTTGTTTAGGGCTATGTGGCTTATGGCTCTCTTGATTCCTATCAACGAGATCTCTTATTATCTTCAACTTCACTGTAGTTTAGCTGCATGGTTTTGTGGATGTTATGATTAGAATTAGAATTTGGTACACCACTGGGGACTTGTATAATTGGATAAGGTGTATTCTCTATTAGATGATCCAATGGAATTACTTGTAAATGAAGAATAGCAAAGTGATTTGGAGAGTTGCATCACATTATCTTCTTCAGTTTTTATGTAAATGAAGGAATAGGAAAATATTTGAGGATGAGGAGGCACCATTTGGAAGCTCAGAAGTAAGTTTTCTTAGCTCACTTTTTAGTTGGAGCCGCTCCTATTGCTCTACAAATTTGGGCTCCTTTTTTAGATATTTTGGTTTGCTGTTTTTTGTTCTGGGCCTCCTAGGCTTCTGTATATTTCCCTTGTACAGGCCTTGGACATTTTTATCAGTTTCAATATATATATATATATATATATATATATATATATACAATGATGACAGAAATTTAAGTATATCCAACAGAATATCAATCATGCATACTATCAATTAATTGATAATGATGACAAAAAATTAAGTATATCCAACAGAAAAAAATAATAATAAAGAAAACAAAAACAGAGCAATTTCAATCATGCCCCCAATATAATACTTGTTCATAGACTCATATCTCCTATAAAGACCAATAAAGAGAGAGATACAAAGAAACAAAAATAAAATAAAAAATGCATACAAATTTGAGGATGATGCTATAGTTATCAAATAAAGCTACTGAATCATCTATAGTGAGTATATTAATAATAATAATAATTAAAAAAAAAAAGCTGAAAATGGAAGCAACGGATGTCTAGCATTACTGTGAATACATATATATACATATGTAAGAATGGGTGTCAACGGATGTCTAGCATAACTATGAATACATACATGCATATATATATATTAGAATGTATGTATGTGTGTGTGCGCGCATATGTATGTATGTATGTGTTTGAAGATGTGTACCCATACCTGAACAGAGAAGGAGACGACGATAGAAGGGAGTCACCGACAGCTGCTGGCGGAGGAGGAGCTTCTCTTGGGCAAAGCTGAATGGAGCGGCACAAACCCTAGAATTGGAATGTGTCTTCGAATAAGTATGGACAGGGACAGGAAATATGTTAAATTGGCAAGGGCAAAATTGTAAAAATGCACCACTTAAACTCCCTTTCTCTTCTCTTCTCTTCTCTTCTCTTCTCTACAATTCTCCCCGATTTGTAGAGAACGAAAAACGCCCCTCTTTCTCTCTCCTTTTCTCCCCTTTCTCTCCCCCTCCTCCCCTTTCTCTCCAACTCTCTCAATCCAAACGAGAGAAACTTAAAAAGTTTCTATTATCTTCTCTTCTCTGCTCTCCAACTCTCTGTTAGAGGTATGCCCTAAAACCAATCCTAAAGTGCATATCTATTTCATATTAGGATAAGAAGGTACTGCTTATCGTCCGTATATTCAATTATATATACGATAATGTCCATGAATAAATGATAAGAGAAATATGTATCTCAAGTTTGTTGAGATATGAAGACTCATATTTCTCATACACATTTATTCTAAAAGTGTTCCTGCTCATAGGTTTATTAAAGAGGACATTTATTAAACCGACAAGAGTAGCACAAATTTAAACTAACTCCAATGGGAGGATAGGTAGTCTTTCCTATCAGTGTAGTGACACTTAGGTTAATCTGTGGGTGCATATTAGAGAATATGTACACTGAACATGATCTGCTAGAATATTCCAATGGATATTAAGTCAAAGGAATATTCTTATGTTACGTTCATTTGGTAATCCTAAGACCTGAGACACCATGGATGACTTATGCCTGAGTTGTTAGGGTTTGATAGTGTTTTATACAGCCTTGATCTTAAGGTTGTAGTCGGCACTCATTGGCTCTAATAGGTCTTGCATGAAGGCATATGAGTGGTCAATAAGGAATCATCACTCTCAGTATTATGAGAAAGAATGTCAGGGTCAGTTCTCAAATATAACTCTTAATGTGAATCTCTGGCCAGAGTGATAGATGAAATATGAAAGGGTTTTCATAGGGTTCATCTTATTGAGATTATAATTTGAAGAGCATATGACAAGAAAGTTAAGATAAGGTTTTGACTTATATCCATACCCTAAATATCTTAACTGTGACATTAGGGGATGAAGGATTAAGTAACAAGAAGGGTTCACATAGTTCTGCTATTCACCCAAACCTAGGGCATGTCATGACACATTGCTAGACGTCACTCATGACCAGTGAAAGCCTATTGATAAGTGTTATCAATGAGGGCATAATTGGAATAGTTTCAATTAAACCTTTAAATAGAAAGTTTCTATTTTAGGAGACATGGAGATGTCCTTAGTCACTGCTAGGTTGGGGTGAACCCAATGGGTCACACACAAACAAAGAACATAAGAGAGTCTCTTGAATTAAAGAGGAAGGGATTTTCCTAAAACTAATTCCAATAATAACCTTATATATTATTTGTAAATATATATAAGGAATTAAGTTATATATTAATTAGTAATATATAAATGGAATTAAGTTACTTTTGGAAATAAGTATTAAATAGAAACCCTAGGGGTTTTCTATAAATACTAGAGCTTGTGACATGCTAGCACTAAGCCTCCATCCTCACTTTAGAGAAAAAGTTTCTCTCCCTCTCTCAAGCTTGATTCTTCCATTGTTGAGAAGCTTCAAGGATTCAAGCGATTTTGTGTTCGTGTGGACTTCGTTGGAGACTTCATCCGTTTGAAGTTCGAGATCAACAATTGCAAATCGAAAGGCGTATCAAGTAAGATTTATTTATGTTTGATAAATATATTTGCTTATATGTAAATCATATGTCCCTATGCTTGTACGATCATGGTTAGGATATTCGATGATGGAATCATCTTTTATAAAAAATTTTATTTTGTCTTCCGCTGCGATTCCATGATTTCGAACGATTCCTTTCACTCTCTCAATCCAAACATAGTATTAGTGAGATTAACTTGCATTTAGGAGCATTTTCATGCATTGTTTTATTAATTAATTATATTTTTCATGCATTTTCTAAAATTTCCAGCAAGCATGCGTTTTAGCATTTTAGGTTGTTAGACTAACTTAGGAATAGTTAGGAATCCTAGGTTAGGGGAGTCACTTAACTCCGCTTAGGATTCTCCTTTGTTGTAGGAACTGCATCAAAAGAGGAATTCTATTAAGTTTAGGAATCTATGTTCGAAAGGGTTTCCAAAAAGAATATTCTAATGATTAAAAGGTTTCCCAATGAAATTGGAACTCAAGAAGCAGTTTCAAGATGAAACTCTCATTTTGAAAGAGTTGTGATTGCATTTGAATTATAAAGGATAAGAATTATCTTTTAAAAAGAGTTCCAGGTTCATTGGGAGTCTATTGAATGTTAAAGTATTTTTTTAAAACAAAAACAAACTCTGTAGAATGCCTTTGATGTTGTAGTTCACTACAATGGGAGAATTCTAGGTAGTTCGAACTACGATGGACTTTGATCTCTATCAGGACACTGATAAAGTACGTAGGCAGCCAATACGACGCAAGTCCACCCTTAGGATGGTGTGTCTCCTAAGGTCTTTAGGATTGTGTTTGCTTTTATTTCTTATTATCTATTATTATTATTTATGTATTATTATTCATATTTTCTTGGTATATTAGATAATTAGGATTGTTTGTTACAAGATTTTGATAAGCCTAAAAAGTAATTAGGAGACCTTTAATTAGGGTGAGGTGGGTGCCTACAAGGAGTTTCTTGAAACTTTCCCACTTCATAACCTAGCCCCCGAATCCTACTTTGATTCGAAGACCATGGTTTTTCCAAAATATGGAGTCACTATTTTATTGAAAGTAAACTCTTTTTATGGTTTCCTTATTCCTTAAAAATAAGGTGGCAACTCCCAGTTTTTCTCAAACTCCTTTCCTTTTTCAAAACCCAATCTAAGTGGACTCCCACAATAGAGAAGGATGATTAGGATTGGATAATCTTGAGTAGATAATAGAGAAGGATAAACAAGTAGATAAAAGATAAGGATAAATAGAGAATGATAATGAGTTATCTACAATCTATGATGATAGTGAATCCAATTCCAAAACAAGCGAGTGTGCGTGGGGTGGCGGGTTCACACCCTCCATCGAGTAATAAAGGAAGAAAACGATTCATTAGGATCTTGCTTAATAGTCTCTAAATTACGACGGGTAACAAAAACCTAGTGTTGTACTTGTAATGACCGATGAACTTGGTTCAGACATCTTCCCAAGTTTTCAACTTGGACTCGTCCAAAGATAAGAACCACTTTAGGGTAGACCCAGTAACTGACTCATGAAACATTTGGGCTAGCAATTCATCATCAACCCCACGTGGGTGCATGGCCCTAACATACATCTTTAAATGGTTTTTAGGACAACCCATACCATAATTCGAGCATATTAAAATAGGCTGGCATACGGGCTTTGGGGAATAAAGAGTAGGAGGTAACGTCTATCATATCATCGGCCGACGAATTCCTTTGACGGCTTTCTCTAGGGCTTCAACCTTACTAGATAGTAGAATGAGTCACTACAAGAAAATACCCTTGTTGCAACGAAAAATATCGATGCAATAAACCCAAAATCGTTGCAATAGATATTTATTGCAACGACGCAGTAGTCGTTGCAAGTGGTTGCGAGAAACTCCGTGGCAATAAGTTAATCCAACAACAAAAGTCGTTGCAATAACTTCTTGATAATGCAATGCACATTTCGTTGCAATAAATGTAAAAGTCATTGCAATTAGTGTTATATTGCAACAATAGTTTAGTGGCATTAATTTTTTTATTTAAATTTTCATACGTTATTGCAACGAGTTGGTTGTTGTAATAAATTATTGCAATGGGCAAAATCATTGCACTAAAATGGATGTAAAGTTTATGCAACAGCAATTGTCGTGGCATAAAAGTGAAAGAATAATTATTGCAACAACAAATATCATTGCATTAAAATATGATAAAATATATTGCAACGACAAATTTTGTTGCATTAAAATGGGAGAAATTATATTACAACAACATCTGTCGTTGCATTAAAATGAGAGAAAATGTATTGCAACAACAACTATTGTTGCATTAAAATGAGAGAAAATGTATTGTAACGATATCTGTCGTTGCATTAAAATGGGAGAAAATGTATTGCAACGATATCTATCGTTGCATTAAAATGAGAGAAAATGTATTGCAACGATAATCATTGTTGTAATTAAGTTGGAATAATACCTATAAATGTGTTATTGCAACAACTTTTTTCATGGCAATAAGATGCATCAACCTTTTTATAAAAATCATTACAATTTACTCTTTTTTTTCCGTTTTCCTGTTTCACAATATATATTTCTCAATATAAGATTTTTAAAAGCTAAATTTCAAAACAATCATAATAGAAATTACGAAACTCAATAACATCCTATTTATAAAATCCTTAATATCCAAAAAGAATTCAAATAACAAAGTTCAATGTCTAATTAACTATAACTACAAAAAATATCAAAAAGTTGTCTATGTCCTTTGTTTTAAAAGCGAAATCTAATCATTTGCCTATGTAGGAAGAGAAATGTCATTGCAAGGTGTCATTTATCGATCATGAACCACCTAGTTGATCGTCCATCAGTTGCCATCCTACAAAAATAATAAAAACCAATTAGTTGTATTTAAAAATTAAATAAATTATTACAAACTCACATCACACCATTACCAAAATAAAGAACTTTTTCATCACAATATCTCAAACACCATTCCTAAACCAAAGCCAAAAGCATTTTATAAGATTAAGGTTTTGATGATAACACAATTTTTTATGAAATGCATGATGTCTTAGATAATCAAAGGTAATTAATGAAGAATAATAACTACCAAATTCAACTATAGTACTCTAATTTTCTACATCCATAACACATTTAAACATATCCCATAATAAAAAAGAATTTAAACAATAAATAAGCCTAGTAAAAAACAATCCAAGTTTAAGACCCACAAAATAATCATCACAAATTACTACTATTATATTAAACTCAAATAATATCAACATCATGAAGCACATTCATTACCAAAGTCCAAACACCACTCCCAATCTCAAATAGCTACAAAAATTAAGGGTTTCTTACAACTATTTCCACATCCAAACACAATCCCATACATGGGTTATATTAAAAAAAAAAAAAAAAAACAAACAAACAACATCATCCAACACAATGGTATCAAAACCCACAATCGATAACCATACAACCTTCGTACTAAACTTAAAAATTTCAACCAAAGTTTCATCCAAACACAACCAACAACCAACATCTCAACACCAAATCT
>JAESVK010001393.1:635762-660900 GCA_017140935.1 Hamamelis virginiana | reverse complement strand
TTGGTGGTGTTAGGCGCTATTGCAACAAGAGATGTCGATGCTATAAACTGTTATTCGATTACAACAAACTATATCGTTGCAATACAAACTATCTATTGCAACGAGAAGGATTGATGCAATACTCAATAACTTATTGCAACCAAATTTTCGATGCAATAAAGTATGGGCGCTATTGCAACAAAAGATGCCGATGCTATAAACTGTTATTCTATTACAACAAACTATATCGTTGCAATACAAACTATCTACTGCAACGACAATGATTGATGCAATACTCAATAACTTATTGCAACCAAATTTTCGATGCAATAAAGTATGGGCACTAATGCAACAAAAGATGCCGATGCTATAAATTGTTATTCTATTGCAACAAACTATATCGTTGCAATACAAACTATCTACTGCAACGAGAATGATTGATGCAATACTCAATAACTTATTGCAACCAACGTTTCGATGCAATATAGTATGACGGTAATTTAAAAAAATGGAGGGAGTTTTTGGTGGTGTTAGGCGCTATTGCAACAAGAGATGTCGATGCTATAAATAATTATTCTATTACAACAACCAATATCGTTGCAATACAAAATACTTATTGCAACGAGCAACATGGATGCAATACTAAATAAACTATTGCAACAACATATTTGATGGAATAAAAAATGGAGGGAGTTAAAAAATAGAGGGAGTTTTTTAGCAAAAGGTAAACGCAATTGCAACAAACGATGCAGTTGCTATAAACGGTTATTTGATTACAACTAAACTTATCGTTGCAATAACAACTATACAAAATACCTGTTGCAACGAAATGGGTTGATGCAATACAAAATAACCTATTGCAACACAATTGTTGTTGCGATAGAGTGTGGCGGGAATTAAAAAGATGGAGAGAGGTTTTTTGGAGGAAATTAAATGCTATTGCAACGAGCCATGTCGATGCAATAAATGATTCATCTATTACAACACAAAAAATCGTTGCAATTAGTTGTTATCGCAACTAATTTATCACATGTGGTAATAAATTGCATAATGCAACGAGAAAGTATATGTTATTGCAACGCCAATTTGACGAGGTAAAAAAAAATTCACTTTTTAAGTACCTATTGCAACGAAAATAGCATGGGGGTCGCAATAACGTGTTTATTGCCACTATATTTTTTACCGTTGCAATAATTTTTGTTGCAATAAGGGTATTTTCTTGTAATGAGTTCTCCAGACGAATAGAGGTAAGTTTTGGGCTTAGGCTCATCATCTAGATTTATGGGCTTAAACTTGTCATCAGATTGGGATTTGGGCTTAAGGCTTTCAGTAGTGGCTTTAGGTTTGAGAATTGACTCATTATCAGAGTTGGTATCAACAAGAGGTGGGGGTAGGGTACCGTTCACAGCCTCACTCTTCTTCGTAGCTTCTTGGGATGCCTTCAATGCAAAATTATCTATTTTGGTTACTATATCCATCCTATCCATAAAGGTCTTGAAAATAATAATGTTGTTCGAGGTGCTCACTTCGTCTTCAGCCATATCAGACTCAGAGGAATAGTTGACACTAACTAGACGTCCACTAGAATCGCGAGTCCAAGCTAGAATGCTAGAAAATCGGGGAAGGAATTTGAAATCAGTTGAAAGCTCCATGATGATTGGATTGATGAAATAGATGTACAAGGCTTCTACAATCCTTCCTATTCTAGGACGCTTTCCTTAGGAAGTAAGGGACAGATGGATTGTACAATGAGAGAATAATCCTAAAGGATCTTAAAGCCGTAGGGGTTCTACACACATCACAACCAATGGCTCACAAAAAATCGGGAGGAAAATCTGGCAGCATAACAGTACAATTAGTGTGTGTATGATGGTGAGAGACACAATGTCATATAAGTCCACTATATGCACTAAAGACAGGGTGTTTATGTGGTTACCCTCCTCTCTTGGTCCAATCAATATATCTTATCACATGTGACATCATGAATGCCGTGTGGGTCTAGCAGTACATGATTGGCCATTTAATATACCTAAGAATAAGGAAAACTCGGGTACAGGGCGAGAGAGCTAAAGGCTTAGTGATCATGAAACCGAAATCAGGAAAATCGAGGATCATAGCTAAACGTTTCATTAGCAAGGCAACATCGTCCTAATCACACAATGCATGTACATATAATGCAGTAAATGAAAGCAAGCAGTCATATGTATGCCAGTGATTGATTTTAATTAAATGAAGAAATTAAATAAGCCCAAGTAAATATCAAAGTATAGCTCGTTATCCCCAGAAGAGTCACAAATTCTGTGAACCATAAGGAAAATTTGATGCAATCCACATTAGCGGAATTTAGTTTTTGAAAAAAAAAAAAAAGGAGTCACCACCTTATTTTTAAGGAATAATGAAACCATAAAAATATGTTTATTTTAATCAAAACAAAACAACTCCGTAATTTTGGAAAGACATAATCAACCAACCAGAGATGGATTCGAGACTAGGTTATGTCGTGGGAAGGTTCCAGGAATTCATTTTGTAGGCATTCACTTCACCCTAATTAAAGGTCTCTTAGCTTACTTGGGCTATTTAAATTCTTATGTACATAACTCTTACTAACTAAAACAAATAATAAATAAAAATCAAACAAAACTCTAAAAACCTAAGACACTTAGTATCCTAGGGTGGACTTGAGCTCTATTAGCTCCTACGTATCATACTAGTTTTCTAGTAAGCTTCAAAGTCCACGTGGTTCGAACTAACATAGGACTCATCCTATTGTAAGGAACTACATTCATGCAAATCTTTATCTAAATGCTTATCTTTCAATAATCTAACTCATTTAAAACTTTATTCTAGAGAAACTTTGTTTTGTTGAATAACTCTTTATTTCAAAAGAATTTGATTTTGAAAATAACTCTTATCCAAAGAGAATTTAATTTTGAAAATAACTCTTTCAAAGAGTTCGATTTGATAAAAACAACTGTTTTTCAAAGAGTTTTATTTTAATAAAAATACTTGAAAACAAAATTTTATTTGAAAACAAATACCTTTGAAAAACACGTTTATTTAAAAAATAATTTTATTTGAAAAAGAAGTCTCTCAACACTATAACTCTAATTAAATTAAAGGAATTAACATGATTGTAATTTTTACAATAAAAGAGTCCTATGGAGGTTAGAAACCTCTCCTAACCTAGAGTTTCTAAACTACACTTAATCCTACTTGTATCTAGAGGCTAATTCAACCTAAAACTAGGGTTAAAGTGAACCTAAACATGCTTTTAAGTTAATATCCAATTTTGGAAAGCAACTAAAATATATGAAAATATGATAAATTAAATATGCAAATGCATGCAAAAACTTATAAAACTCTACCATAATACTTTTAAGGGACTTAGAGTGCAATTTTTATGTTAAAATGCCCTAAAAATGGATTTAAACAATGTTTTTAAGCCATTTAATATTCTGAACAAAATACTAAATGAACTTAAATGCCTATTTTAAATATTCTAACTATCCTAAAAATTTTAAAAATTGCTAACTAACACAATCCTACATGTTAATATGCAAACTATGTAAGAAAATATGCAAAAATATGACCTTAAGGGTCTCAAAATTAAGCTACAATGCAAAAAGATGACCTTAAGGGTCTCAAAATTAAGCTACAATGCAAGCTATCTATCATGCTTATCAATATGCATATATTTAGAAAAATAAATTAAACATGAAATAATAAACACAAGGGAAGAGACTCACTTCATTCAAAGCTTCCTCGTCCACAAGTTTATATCAAACAAAGTGAAAGAAAAGAAAACACAAGGGAATAGACTCACCTCATGCAAAGCTCCCTCGTCCACAACTGTATATCAACCAAGCAATTCAATTATCTCATGCTAACAATATTATTCTAAACAAAAGCATATATCAAAACTCTAAATTCCTATATCATGCTTCTATACTAGAAATAAAGCAAATACTAACATGCATGCTAAAAACAGAATTTAAACTTATTCCTATCATGCTAGAATAAATCCTAATCATGCATACCATTCTAAACATTAAATAAGAAATCCTATCATGCTTTTTAACATGCTATCATGCACTCACTTGAAATCACATGCTTACTAACATGAAATAACCCAAACATACATACTAATAACATAAAATAATAAATCTTATCATGCATTACCATGAAAACCCTAATATGCATACTACATGCAAACCCTAACATGCATTCAATCATGTTAACCCTAATTCTAACTATCTTTCAAGGACTTAAGAAGAATAAAGAAACCCTAGTATGCTACTAGAAGGAAATATTATACTTCTACTTAAATAAAAGAAAGGTAAAAGAACAAAAACTAAAAGACACTAAAAGGAAGCCCTAGCATGCTTCTAATAATTGAAATATAAGAAGAGAAGAAGAAACTTACCTTTCAAAGTTACTGGAATTCTTCCTTTAGCATCCTCAAACAAGCCTCCAAAAGTTCCCTAGAATTTTTCTCTCTTTGTGTTAATTCCTTAAACCCTAAACCTAAGACTCTATTTATAGATTTTTTTCCCAAGCATGGATGATTGAGATTTAATTTGATCCTAATAATCCTAAGGCTCACATTGAGTCTTCCAAGGGTCCTAATAATCAGATTAGGTCAAAAAATGTGAAAAAAAAAAACTCTGAGAAAAGATCCAAAACTCACTAGAACTCGAAATTGGGCGAACTTGGGAAACTTGATAAGTGACCATCCAAGGTTTGGATGGCCATAAGAGAGGTTCCCTAAAAAATGCCAAGATTTGAAGGATTTCGAGGCTTTTGGGACTCTTCAACTTGTTTTGAGTGTATCTTCCTCATTTTAAGTCCAAATTCGATGATTCAAAAGCCAAAACGTTCAGGACTTAATCCTCTATGTTTCTAGAAGGTTTGAGTTCAAAAATCATTGACTAAGGTCAAAGGGTTAAGTTAAACAAGTCGGTTTAGCTGTTATGAGCCATTTCAATCAACTCAAATTAGGGTTTTGAAATTAACTAATCGATTGGCTTTCAATTGAAAATGTCACTTCATGAAACATGTTTTGAAAATCATTTTGAAAACATTTGCAAGCTATGAAAACATTATTTTTTGAAAAATGGATTGACCATGGTCAAATTAGGTCAGAACCCTAGGAATGGTCAATTGATCACTATGAACCATTATGAGCCAAATCGCACTTGAACTATGTCATGCTTGAACCAATCATCTAACTAGACTCTCTACGTCCATACAAACTCAATGAACAAATCGGGACGAATTTGGAGGTCATTCGGAAATTATACGAGAAAAATGACAATTCTGCCCTTGAAGTCGCAAATGTTCTTATTACCTATCAAGTTTCCATCAAAATGACATGAAATTTGACATTGACATTTCTAGGCTCTCTGAAAACCTAATACAAAAAGAATCACTCGATTCTGACTCAAAAACCTAAATGCGATAATAGCCTCTATCTACTTAAGGAAAAATGGTAATTTGGGAAACTAGGGTTTTAAGGCCCAATCCTCAAAAATTGATGAGTCCTTCTTGACCAATATGTTAAGAAATAATGACTTACATTCTATAAGTAAAAAATGGGGTGTCTATACACCCTAAATCCCACATCTTTCCCTACCTCTCTCCTCTCCGGTGCTATTACTCTACAACTATGAGTTTTTTTTTTTTTAAATTATCAGTATGTATTTAAGTGGCTGAATTTGATTTGTAACTTCCTCTCCCTCTCTCTCATGCATTTCTCATGCATCTCTTTCTCTGTCTTCCTCTTTCTTTTTGCTTTTTTTGTGTAGTTTCTCTCCGTCTTCCTATTTCTTCTATCTCCGTCTTCCTCTCTTTCTCTCTCCTTCAATTTCTCTTTTTCTCTTTCTTTTTTGTCTTTCTCCTCTTTTATTTTTTTCTTGGTTTCTGGTTGTGGAAATGTAGGAAAAAACAAAAGATTTTTTCTTATTTTTGTTTGGTGGCCAGAAAAATGTAAGAAAAAGAAAGAAAAAAATTATTTCTTTTTCCCCGGGCGTAGTGAAATCCGGTTTTGGCTTAGTAAACTTGGTATCCCAGAGTACTGAAACGAGTTTCCGCCGTAATAAAATGCATTTTCCAGCGTAGTGAAATGCATTTCCGACACAGTGAATTGTGATTCCGACATAGTGAACTCAAGTTTCGGCATAGTGAACTCCGGTTCTGGCGTAATGAATTTCGGGGTCCGGCGCAGTGAACTCGGGTTCCGGCGTAGTGAACTCGGGTTCCGATGTAATGAACTCGGGGGTTCGGGATAGTGAACTTTGGGTTGTGATTGAAGGTTGTTTGGGAAAATAAGGGTATTTTTGTCCAATTCATGCCAAAAGGACTTTTGGCATGAAAGATCTTTTGAGAGGACTTTTTGCATGAAAATCTTATAAAGGATGACATTTGGCCAAATTCCCCTAATATAAATAGACTAAACTCATGTTGGGCGTAAGCTCTACAGGATAGGGCATAAAAGGCTCAAAAAATGCACCTAGTGCGTAAGTCTCGACTCTAAAACGTAGGTCTAAGAGGAATCCAACCTAATTTTTTAAGTCCTAGGACATTTTTTATTCATTTTGCCTCGATATGAGCCTCATGCAAACCCCGAGGCTAGTTTTTTTAAAACTTTGCTTACAGGGTCTCAACACAATTTTTAGAAAAAGAAAACAATGTATGTATAATTATTAGAAAATACAAGGGATGTAAGCATAATTTACAAAACTATAAATTTCCAAACTTAGGCCAAGATTTTTTGTGTAGTGCATGTGCACACAGCAACATCGCTTCACACCCAAATATTAATTCAAATTAATTTATAAAATTTATTCAAATCCATAATACTATAATAGAATTAATGATATAATACATAAAACTCCCTAAGCCCTTCCAACTCTACCTCATCTTTTTACAATCCGAGTCGAGGTTAGGGGTAATGTAAACAAAATGTTAGAGCATCTCTAATGCTAAAAGTCATTTTTGATCCTTCAAAGCCATTTTTTAAGGACAATACTTACCTCCTTAAGGCTGAGGAGATATACATCCTTAATGGTGAGGTGGCGAGCATGTTGAGCGATGTGTCTGCAGTATAGCACCTGCTTGCTCACATCTTAATTGTTATGCTCTTATGTTTTGGTGATTTAAACCAAACATATCCAAACAGAACCCTTCCCATTCACCGAGCCCCTTTTTCCTCACCTCCATTTTTGTCTCATCTCTTTTGTTTTTTTTTTCTCTCCTTCCTCTCAACCCCTTGACCCCTCAAAAACCTACGAATACCCCATTCTCCGTCCTACTTTTCTGCAATTCATGTCTCTATTCTCTCTCTCTCTCACTCATTTTGCAACATTTTCTCTGCTACAAAACATAAGAGAGGTGTACCTGGTCCCTTAGGAAAACCAACCTTGGATTTTTTTTAAAATATTTTTTCGCTCTATTTTGAGTTAAACTTAAATAATGGGATTGTTGATGTCAAAATTACCATAATAATGCCAATCCCAACTCTTTAGAATGATAAGATTAACCCATGAATCTATTCCATTTATGATGGTTTCATTTTGATTAAAGAAGGAAAAAAAAACAAATCATGATGTAGGAAGTAGAGAAGAAATAGATTCCTTCAATCATGGTTGAAAGATGGGTAAAGTGATTTTGGATAACCCGCCTTCATTGTTGAAATTCAATGGTTTAATCCTTCTTACTAAGCAATGGTTCTACTGAGAAAATTAGAAAACTAATTGGCCAATCATTGGTGTTGATTCTAAGCCCTTCATTGTCGTCTTTTTGGGATCCAGACCCACACAGAGAGACGAAATTACAAAGAACAACACAACCCATAAAGAAACCTTTCCAATATCACAAATCCAAATAAAAAAATCAAGGGGGACTACACAACCCATAAAGAAACCCTTCCAATATCACAAAACCAAATAAAAAAAATCAAGGAGAAAAAACTATAAGGCCATGATCTTGGTTAGGGGAGGAAAACAACAGCTAGCTAAAGGTCGAGCATCTTGTTGCGGAGCTTATCAAACATGGGTGAGGAAGGTCTGGGCTATGGTAATGCCAATATTTGCTTGCGCCGATCTCGATGTGGCATCAAGTGTGTGATGCGGATGGTCGGATGCGGGGCGGGAGTTGAACTAGGGCTCGGTGAATGAGAAGGGTTTGACTTTGTTTGGATGCATTTGTTTGAATCATCAGAACATTGAGCAAAACTAGGGATGGCAATGAGGTGGGGTGGGTTTCCTACTCCCAGTTCCCGTCCCTGCTTATAAAATTACTCATCATTCTTGTCCCGTACCCCCGTGGAGTATGTAATTCTATCCCCATTCCAGTCCCCAAAGGGGCTGGGAATCCCCATCTCCACCTTGCTGCCCTGCATTTCATTAACAAATTCAAAACATAATGCACTAAATGTGCTTTTAAGAAGGTTCGAACACATTACCTACACTAAAAAGCTTGTATTTTAAAAGTTTAAATCACTAAATTACATGTTGATTGTAATATACTTTAAATAAATAATTTTTCAATGACTCTTTATTGTAATACATTTTTGAAATAAATAATCTTTCAACGACTCCCTCAAATGGATTTACTTGAAAAAGCAAGCGTTATATTAGATATTTTGAAAACTAACCATTGGATGAGATATTCCGTTTATATATATTATGCATACCCAAAATCACATTGATCCAATGGTTAATTTTTCAAAACAATAATTATAAATTATAAAAAATTGTAACAATTTTTGATAGTTTTTTTGTAGTTCATCTCAAAAATATGATTTTTTATTATTATAAATTAATCATTTGATCAATATGATTTTTTGTTTATATTATGTGTCATGTGTACACACATATAATTTAATCAAATCGTTAGTTGATCAAAATACCTATTCCATATTGGATTTACAAACCATATGTCAAACTATGGATAAAGTAGTGTGCGTATGACCAATTGTAGAAAAGATTTTGAAAAATTGACCGTTTAATTAAATACAAATGTTATGAATTTCATGTTTGCAAAAAATCATAGTGATCTAACAATCAGTTTATGATAAATGGCCACGAAAAATTATAATATTTTAATTCTTCTGAATGTCACAATTTTTATCCAGATAGTATTTTTTTTTTTAAATAAAAAAAAAACCATTAGATCGTTTTGATTTTTGGCGAGTATATAATTTATAAGAAGTGCATCTAATCCAACGGTCAGTTTTTCAAAATCTATTTTGTATTTTCCCCTATAGACCGTAGACTATAGAGGTTACCTTACACATAGACAACATAGTTGTGTAAAGTGCAACTTATAACAACACTGTTATTGTTATCCTAAACAAAGACAAAGCTTGAATAACTAAATAGAAAGAGAGAGTTAACCAACTCAACACAATAATGGAAACTTGACTTATTATATAAGAAATATATAAGAATGGTTAGAAAATGTTAGATATATTGCTAGTGAGATCACTAAGATGAGAGAAAATAAGGTAGCCAATATTATAAAAATATGGTTAAAAATGTTAAAATTGATGAGAGGGACATAAAAGTTAGAACGTCATTAATAATTTAAATTTTATATTATATATAATAGAATATATAAAATATAATTTATGAATCATATAAAATTATATGTTTTATAAATATTTTATATAAGTGGGGATGGGGAATCCCTGCGAGGCGGGGATGGACGTTATAAACCCGTCCCCGCCCTATACCTTGACGGGGCAAATATTTTTAACTCCATCTTCGTCCTGTATCCTGAAAAATTCAAAAATAACCCGTCCTTGGATTGGGCGGGGCGGGTTCGGTCCCCGCATGGATGAGATAAATTGCCATCCCTAAGCAAAACTAATTAGCACGTGAGTAACATGTGCTACAGTACACATGTTGCTCAATAAGTTTGCCACCTCACCATTAAGGAGGCGCATCTACAATAAAAATGACTAGCCATTTAGCAAGATATGCTCCGATGCATAGAGCTACTTTTTGGCTCCCTCTTTTCTCACAATCCAGCACAATTTTTTATACATTTTTTGTGTCTAGAAAATAAGTAACTAAAACAAATTTGACTAAACTTTTGATCAACCCAAAATTTATAGGGATGTTTGGCTAATGCACTGAAGCATGCAATTTGACTTTTAGCAAAAAAAAAAAAAAGACTTTGGCCCCTCCTTTAGCCAATGTATTTGAGTTGCTCTTATAAAACAAATTTGACTAAACTTTTATAGTTTTTTTTTTTTTAAATAGCTATAAGCTGATATATATTAAAAATAAATAATAATAAAAAGTTATCTTTGTACTAATTTAATTTTTAAAATTTTCAAATAACCTTTACAAGCATGTTAATTGGTTGAAGAGGAAGCCAATATTTGAAAGTGTGTCCGAAATGGCAATTCGTATCGGCGATGGAAACGGATTTCGGTGGAACCCACAATTGACCAAAAACGGGGTCCCTCCAGGTCATGTCACTTTCCACGATCGAGCGCGAAGCCGCGAAAGCGTTTTGACTGCGTTCGGGCAGCGGGCAGCTCCCGTTTGGGCAGTTGTACCCACTGCACGCCACAGATAATCCTCCCACACTCATACACAGAACCAGAGAGAGTGCTTTTAGAGAGAGAGAGCGAGTAAAAGAAAAAGGAGAGGAATTAAAGCAAAGGAAAGTTTCAGAAAAGGGAAGTAAAAGTAAAGGCACAAACAATTCGAAAAATGTTAGAATTTTCGTAGGTTTTTTTTCACCTTTTGTTTTCGTCCTCTGTTCTGTTCTGTGATGAGATCTGCTTTTAGCTCCGATTCTGTCCATGTTTTTGTCCACAAAAATGGTGGAAGTTCAGCTGAGTTCTTCGTGAGTTTTGTGAACTAGGGTTTTCGAAATTACAGGATTTTTGGCTTGGTGTTTGGGTGTGACATATATAGTAATATATATTATATGTTTATGTGGATCTGAGAAGATTTTGATGAGGTAGTGCAAAAGAGAGAAGTGATTGTGGTAATGGAGCGAGAGGTGGTAGCTTCAGTATTCCTCTGGTTGGTCCTGCTGATTCATCCATTGAGGTTGATATCTGCTAACATGGAAGGTGAATTTCTCTGTTGCTTTAAGGCTTTGATCTTTGTTTCTGCAATATATTATATATATACACACATATTGATTTGTAGAAATGGTTATCTTCAGCTAAATATAGTTGGTTATTTGATCAATTCCTTGGGATCAAATTAAATTGGTCCACTGTTTTTTTAATCATTATTAAATCTCTCTATCTCTTTGTATTGATGAGATGATTGAGAAATGTAAATTTCTTAAGATGGTGAATGATATTTCTTTTTGTACAATAGAAGAAAATTTGGAAGTTGTGCAATGATGTGGATGGGGATTTTGTTCGTGGGTACCCGGGAACATCCTCCCTAATGAAAATACTTCTCATGTAATGCCTTTATCAGATGCTCTCAATATGACTATATGGTTCACGGTTATAATAATTGTGCATAAGTGTCGAGTGGATGATACTTAAGAATGATTGTAAACATATTGAACATATTTTTCCACAAGCCACACTAACTTAATTGAACTGAAACTAAGTCAACAAAGCCTTAAAACCGACTACTTGAGTTCTGATATACGTACACTTTTCTGCCATTTGATCACAGGCCATCATGTATTTACTTATCACCTCGACCTACATTCTCTTTGGCCTTCCTATTGTCTGCCTTAAATACTTGGAATTTCCGACTATTCATGTAATGTTGCTTATGACAATTCTACTATATTTGTGCCTTAGTCTCATTTGCTTATTAGATTTACTGCTGTTAAGAGAAATTGGAGATGATGATACTTTTTTTAGTCTGCCTAATTCAGGCATAATATCCTTTTACAAGCCAATTATTACCATGAGCAGCAGCAGCATTATTATTGTCTGCTGTTGACATATAATTGTTTTTGCTTTCATCTTGACACAGGTGATGCTTTGCATAGCCTAAGGACCAACTTTTTAGATCCGAACAATGTCCTACAGAGTTGGGATCCCACTCTTGTCAACCCCTGTACATGGTTTCATGTTACATGCAATAATGATAATAGTGTTATAAGAGTGTAAGTAGCTTATCCTATAGTTGTCTTTCATCTACTTGCATATGATGTAACGCTTCAAAATTGGTGTACCACTTAATTCGCAAAGGGTACCTTTAATGATGTTTATTTCCATACGTTTTCTCAGTGATCTTGGGAATGCAGACTTATCTGGTCAACTGGTCCCACAACTTGGGCTACTTAAGAATTTGCAGTACTTGTAAGTTGTGCTTCTGTTCTACTAAATTTGGTCATGTTTTCTTTTGTTGTTCTGATAGGATTATTCTTGTTGCATTGGAAACTTAGTTTTATATGATGTCGGGAATTATTTTACCAAATCTTGGTTGTGTGATCTCTTACAATGTACGTTCCTTTTTCATATGAAAGAAACATATTAATTGCAATAGTTATCCTTTCGACAATTAGTTTCAATGATGTCAAGATGGGTAGTATGTGGTGAAGAGCAAGTTATCCTAATTTATTCTCAGACAAGTTGTTAATTAGTGGCATTATCTATTTCATACCATCAGAACTTTTGCATACAAGGATGATTCTTCATATCACGGGTTCGCTTGGCAACATGAATAAAGTGAAATCTAAGATCATAGTTAATTTTGATCTGTGAGAATGGGAAACGGCATGGTAAGCCAAAGAAGGAAATATTGCAAGGAACTTGAAATAAACAAAACATCAGGGTTTGGCTTCTAAATAAGTTGGATTTATTAATAGTTGGGATTAAGTAGTGAAATCAAATGGTTATAAAAAGAGGAAATTCCAGTTGATTATGAAACAATTTGGAAAAGGTTTGTCATAGAATCCTTTGAACAAACTTAGAGGGTTCATAAACTATCTGGTGCATAAAAAGAACGGCAAAATTGGCAACAGGCAATACCTGTTTACTAGCCCCATGATCTTTCCAAACAGTTGTCCATCTATAGTTAGCATGACTGGTTGGCTGTTGGTCAACCCAATGGGGCTTGTCACCAGCTGGCAGGTTATGGCTAACAGGCCCTTGAGGGTGATAATCAGTCTTGTTGACTTGAACTCTGACCAGCCTAGTGAGATGGTAACTAGTCTTACCAGTGATCATCAGAATGTATTGAAAATTATTTAACACAAGGATTCGAATGGTTTGTGGTAGAACAAAATTAGTGTTGTACCATTGGCATTTTATCATTAATCAGAAATAGGGCATATTTATTGGCTGTAGTGGATTAATTTAATTGAAAATGAGGATATCAGCTGTTCAAATTTTTTATATTTGGTGATGCTTGTGCTTCCTACTTGGATAGACTCACAGTTCTCTTGTGACAGATATTAGTTTCGAACAATGCAGATTTTTTAAACTAACTTGAGACAAGTTTGCTTTTCTAAGAATGTCAATTGTTTTTCATATGTAAAGTAGTTTATGACATAGGTTTACAAATAATTTGCATTCTCACGGTGAAATTTATCTTTAAAAGGTTTTTTTTTTTTTTTTTTTTTAAATTGAATATGAACTGCTTTCTGGCTTAAGAAAAGCTATTGTACAAAATCAACTATTACTCGCTGTCAATACTTTTTACCATGGATTTACAAATATTTTCATTCATATTTTGATGTACTGCAAATTTCAATTCTTATCTATTATAGCAATTTGCGTGCATGTATGTATGCTCATCTTTTATTATAATCATAATATTATATCATGTTATATTGTACTGTATAGTATATTGTTTCAATGCTTCATTTACACATCATACTTTTCAATATATCCGTTCCCACTATTATCTTCTAAGATTAGGACAAAGTAAATTGGGATTCCCTGAAATACAGGCAATTACATAGGTGAGTAAATCTTTTGTATTGTGATTGATCATTGGGTAGAAAATGGGTGTTTTCGCTTATGTAAATGATTTGAGTAAAGAATTTTGAAAATGGTTATGATGAGTTATCTTCTATCAATCAGTTAAAAACTTCAATGTTCCTTGATATGTGACCTTACAGAAGCTACATTCCATGTGTTTCATTTTAGTTTGACTTCTAAATCATTGGATTCTTAGTCCTCTCCAGTTTCTACAGTTTTGGTTTTGCACATGTACCTTTTTCAGTCTCATAAATTGGCATCATATCATCCACACAGACTCCGATTAACTTTCCCTTGACTATATGTGTGTGTGTGTGTGTGTGTGTGTGTGTGATTATCATTTAGTTGACGTATGCTTTGGCTACTAAGCATCTGCAAATATTGTGCAGCAAAACACCTCATCTTTAAATTGGCGGTCTACGACACAATCTATCAATAATGTACAAAAATAAAATATGGGTTCATACCTAACCCCTGATGTAAGTTTGAAATTGGGTTGGGAACTGATTGGGTTCAAGTGAGTTCAGGTTAGCTTGTCTCTATCTTGGAAATTTCCAATTTGGGGCTGATCCATTTATTCGGAGTCTGACCAAAATCCAGCCTATAGATTTAGAGATTTTAAAATTTATATAAAAGAATCAGTAGAAATGATTAATTAGGGGGGTGCGTCCAGAAGGGGAACCCAGGCGGCATCCATTCTTAATTGGTTGGGTTTCTTTACATGAAATTGGCCTGCTTTACAAAATGCCTAATCCAAACTTGTTTATTTTAGGCCGATTTGGGATAAATTTTGTCGAATCTAGATGGAATCACGATATTAATGTGATGAATGTAATTGTGCCTCTCTGTGGAGAACCAATGTCACCATGGTAGTATGATAGGGTGTTAACCTAAACACATGTGAAGTGCATACTGTTCTCTTGTGCGGGTATAGTTCCCCTTGAATTGATCTGAGAGAGATGCTTTAGTACCAAATGTTTGGTTTTCGTAACAGTCCCTTGAAGAAAATTGTACTTCTGACATGGTATATATTCATGGAAATTTTGCCTGCCTGTTGCAAGCCTTGTGATTTTATTTTAGTTAGATTAGATGTCTGATATCAATTTACAAGTCCAATTTGTTTATGACAGGGAACTCTACAGTAATAACATAAGTGGACCGATTCCTAATGACCTTGGGAACTTGACTAGCTTGGTGAGCTTGGATCTTTACCTGAACAGTTTTACTGGTCCCATCCCAGAATCATTGGGCAGGCTGTCAAAATTACGCTTCCTGTGTGTATACTTATCCTTCACTTGTTAAACTTCTTTGATATTATTCCATAGTTCAATATATGCTTGTTCTTGTTGCTTTTATGTTCGTTTTAGTTTCATTTGTGTACATGCACATTTGACGTGTGTGCACGACACATAGATGGTGACTGGGGAAGAAGACGTGAGCAGGCAAGGGGGTAGCAGTGGTTGTGGTGTGTCAGGGGCTTGGGTGATGTGAGCAGCGGTGCTTTGGTGGTGGTGGCACAGAAAATTTACGTATTACTGAAATTATGTCAGAATGCTAAATAATATGATAAAAGTATTAAGTTTTATTTAATTCTTATTTTTAAAATGGCATTACTATAATTATGCCTGTTATTTATTTTCATAGTATAAAGAGCACCTTTAGGAATAGGGGTTTTTATTACAGCAAACTCAACCGATTATAACAATATGGATTAGATGGCTGGTCCTCATGGATGCATGAATGCACCTTTTTGTCCTTTTCCTTTTTCTTTTTCTTTTTTGACCTATGTTACCCTGGATAGGTTTATTTTTGGGTTATTATTATTATTATTATTATTATTATTATTATTTCTTTTTTTTTTTTTTTTGGGGGGGGGGGGTGTTGTTGGTTTGGGTGGGTGGGGTTGATACTTAAAAGGAGTTTCAGCTCATTTATATGAATTATGTGGATATGTAATAAGGATATGTCCATTTCTTGTTAAGTTGAAATAGAGATGTACTTTCAATATTGATTGAGTTTGACGTTGGTTTCCTGTCAGTCTCTTCTCCCATTTCATCATGCTTGAGGGAGTTTAGTACTTTAGTTTCAATTCAATATCCCTTTCCCTCTAAAAGTCTTACAATTTAGAAAAACAATTATAATGAAGGAAGATAATTCTTCACTGTATTGATTGATCAATTAATAAATGATAAGAGATTTATGAGCTGTAGTTGTTGAAATTTTAAATGGTTTATTACTCTTCTCACTTCTCTGGATACACTGATATTACCTCTATAGTTCTTAAAGTTCTTCAAGAATTATATATCAGTGAAGTGAAAAATAAAAATAAAAAGTAAAAAATTAACATTTACAAGAGGAGCTCTAAGCACAAATGAAAATGTAAAATATAACTGCAACTTTTTTAAGGATCTTCCAGACACCAGAAGGGAACACAAAATTAGAACTTTCCTGAGGATTAATTCAATACGTTATGGTGATAGGAAAAGTAATGAGATAACATAGCATTACTTATCTTTTAGTGGCAGGCCATTTTTTGGCAACATGACTTGTTTTGGACAATAGGATTTACATGTGAATTCTAATCAATCTTCATTAACTTTAAATTTGTTCCCCCACATGCAAATAAGAAAAGTATAGCGTTTTTCTGCTCTTTCTACAAGTTTTCTGATTCTCATGTCTGGCCTTCATTACTTTAAATTCTTTCTGTATGAAAGTCACCGACCACCTTATAGAATTCTTTTCTTTTTTAATTTCTATTTACCCTAGTGCTTTCATAGGTTATGGATGCTTCTATGTCAATGGTATGCATTCAAGCAGCAGTCATGAGTCACCTCAATGCTGAATGTATGGTATTGCTTTCAAAAGAATGTGTTCCCTGTGTATTAAGGCATCTATGCTGCATAGAAATGTAGACTTAAGACAAGCTGCTCTATACAAAAACTATATAATTGGTCATGTAAGTAGTGTTTAAAACAAAGAGGATTATTTTAAACTGTTTCCAATTAATATTGTCAGTATATAGAAATCTTTGTGCGCTTAGACGCAGGTAAAATGAAAGGTTGTGATATGGCAAGTTTCAGAAATTGGATGGTGCTTGTTATATTGGTTTTAATTTGTGCAAAGTGCAAACAAAATCTATCGCATCATTGATTTGGGAGAAGTACTTGAGAATTATGGCTGGGGTTCCTGAATTAGCAAAAGTCAAGGGGTAGCCTAGAAGTTTGACAGCCAAACTGTTCCATGTTGCACTTGTATGATCAAATCAGAGAGGACTCTTTATTTTTTTAGTCGATTCTACCTTTATTCTCGTTTGTGTGTTTGGCTTTTTACTTGTTTAATACCTCTTTGTCTCTTGAATGATTTTGGATCTCATTATATTTACTTGGAATGCCTGTGTAAGGGTAGCCGGCTTAACAACAACAGCCTGACCGGTCCGATTCCTATGTCATTGACTAATATTTCATCACTGCAAGTTTTGTGAGTATCAAACTTATCTAGTGTTTATCATGCTGAATACTCTCTCTCTCTCTCTCTCACACACACACACACACAATTGTGATTGCAAGAATGTGATGTTTTCACACTGCCTTCTGCAATGCAGGGATTTATCAAACAACCATCTATCAGGAGTGGTTCCAGACAATGGCTCCTTTTCACTGTTCACTCCCATCAGGTTTTTGCTGATGAAATGAACTGTTGCTCTCTTGACTGACTTTTTTTCAAGGATTATGCTGAATAACTTTTTTTCTATTTTGCAGTTTTGCTAATAATTTGGATCTATGTGGTCCCGTTACTGGGCATCCCTGCCCAGGATCTCCTCCATTTTCTCCCCCTCCTCCATTTGTCCCACCACCCCCCATTTCTTCACCAGGTGATCTTCCTGTCTTTGCCATTTAGAATTTCTGAGTTGTGGATTGTACTGGGTGTATTTTCACTCTGGCTTCACCCTCTGGCCTGATTTCTGCCCCCTTCTTCCAAATTTTCTTTGGCCTGGCTTCATATGTATTAAGTTCATAAATTTACTGTTGTTATTGGTTATTTGAAGTGATACTGAAAGGAGTTCCATTTGTATATACAATATCAGCCAACCAGTTGGGGGTCTCTTCCTTGTCCTCGAAGTGCTTGGGCAATAGAATTTCAGTTTGTGTGGCTAGATTTTTTTTTCTTCATTGCTATTGATATTTTAGTACATCTCTGCTCCCAAAGATGAAATGAATTACACCACCCAATTTAATTTTGAATGCAATGAGAGTAGTCATTGGCAAGTTACCCTTTTCATTGGATTCATATATTTAGGTGAATTAAATCCAGTCCCACTAAAAACACTTGACTGGGTCAATGCAATATAGAGGTAGCTATTATATGTATAGTGGTAAGGAGATTGAATCTGTATGGGAATATTCTAATTTCTCTTTTAAATGACACCTCAGGAGGGAATAGTGACACAGGAGCAATTGCTGGAGGAGTTGCTGCTGGTGCTGCTTTACTGTTTGCTGCTCCTGCAATTGGGTTTGCATGGTGGCGTCGAAGGAAACCACAAGAATATTTCTTTGATGTACCCGGTTAGTTATGCAATTGATAATCTAAGCTTATTCTGTGAATTGGTTATGACTTGTTTACATCTCTTTGCAGCTGAAGAGGATCCAGAGGTACATCTGGGGCAGCTTAAAAGGTTTTCACTGCGAGAATTACAAGTTGCAACAGATAGTTTTAGCAACAAAAATATATTGGGTAGGGGTGGATTTGGTAAGGTGTACAAAGGACGATTGGCTGATGGGTCGCTGGTGGCTGTAAAAAGGCTGAAAGAGGAGCGTACACCTGGCGGGGAGTTGCAGTTTCAAACAGAAGTAGAGATGATCAGCATGGCCGTGCATCGGAATCTCCTTCGGTTACGTGGTTTTTGTATGACCCCAACTGAACGGCTGCTTGTTTATCCATACATGGCTAATGGAAGCGTTGCGTCATGTTTAAGAGGTAAAGCTTGATAGGATTTCTACACATATTTTAATGATTTTGTTTCCACTGCTTTCGCATGGACTTTTTTCTTCGTCTCATTGGTTGGAATCTACTTTTCTGGTATTAGCTTTCAACATCTAACTCGGCTTGCCATTTCTGTTCTTTTATTTTATCTCTTTAAAAAAAAAAAAAAAAAAAAAAAAAAATAAAAAAATTCCCCCCCACTCTTTCCCCCCTTTCCTAATTAAATAATAATAATAATAAAAAGAGGGTGAGAAAACCAATACTTAAAGATTGCAAATTTGGAAGGATTTGGCCATCTTCGATCATTTGCTTATGAGTTCATTTGTGCATCCTTGTAGAACGCCCACCATCTCAGCTACCACTAGATTGGCCAACGCGGAAACGAATTGCATTGGGATCTGCAAGAGGGCTTTCTTATTTACATGATCACTGTGACCCAAAGATTATTCATCGCGATGTGAAAGCTGCAAATATTTTGTTGGACGAGGAGTTTGAGGCTGTTGTTGGAGACTTTGGGTTGGCTAAACTTATGGACTACAAGGATACGCATGTCACTACTGCTGTACGTGGCACAATTGGACATATTGCTCCAGAGTATCTCTCTACAGGAAAGTCTTCAGAGAAAACTGATGTTTTTGGGTATGGGATTATGCTTCTAGAGCTAATCACCGGACAGAGGGCTTTTGATCTTGCTAGGCTTGCAAACGATGACGATGTCATGTTGCTCGATTGGGTATGCATACACTATCTTTTGGCCTATCTTTGTTGGTTCATTTACTATTTTACTCTCCTCTGCCAGTTTATAAGCCATCACAGATACTATGCAATAATTTTTCAAGAGTTCATCTTGAGTTTGCATTTTATATTTTGTTGGATCATAGGGGTTTAATCATTGTAGGCAGAGCTGGATTTATGTTCCAAAGAGTCAAGATCGGTGAGTATTGTGACCGTATACTTACAAATGATCCAAAACTGAAAGATATTAGGAAATATATTGTAACTCTGTAGTTTTATATGCATTTTCGGGGCAGGTTTCTCATTCTCCAGTATCTTAGAGGGAAAATAAGCTTTTTTGGGTTGCTGAAATGAGGTTGGAGAAGAAAATAAATTAATGTTTATACCTTAGATTTTTAATTATTTGGGATCTGAAAACGAAACCTCCACTCACTTGAGCTAATACAACTATTAAGCTCAGTTGAGCATGGTTCAAAGTCTCGGTTGCGGACATGGTTCAAAGTCGCGGACGCGGACGTCGTCGCGTTGCGGTCACGGACGACTCGTCGCGTCTCGGGCGAGATGCAACTTTAGGCATGAAATAATGTTGAAAAAAATTTTAAAAAATCATATAAAAATCATAAAAAATCAGGCAATCAAATTGGAACCATCAAACGAGCAAAATAAATGGCTTAGAGTGCATGATATGACTTAAAACATAAAAAAAGGCGCTAGCGCACTATTGTAGCATTGAAATTTATATTGTAAGGTCCCTAAGATTTCAAAATTCATATATTTATTTGTTATGTTAAAAAACTTTGGGATTAATGGTATAAAATAATTATATTATTTAAAAATAAATAAAAACTTTAGGCCTATTTATGTAAATGGTTATGTTTCCCTAACCATTTTTTTTACCATTATTCTTACCATCCGTTTTTAAAACACTAGTGTCAATTTAATATTTTGAGAAACTCACCGTTGGATTAGATACTTTTTGTATGTATATCATGTTAGCAAAAAATCACAGTGATCCAACGGTTGATTTCTGAATTATGTCACTATGAAAAAATTATTATAATTAGAAACATTGCAATTTTTTACAGTGAGATATTTTAAAATCTGATTGCTGGTTCAATGTGATTTTCGGCATGTATGACATGTATAAGAAGAGTATTTAATCCAATGGTCGATTTCTCAAAATAGCCAACCGACATTGGTGATTTGAAAATAGATGGTAGAAATAATGGTTAAAAAAATGGTAAAGAAAAATTAAACAATAATATAATAATATATTTAATTGAAAAATAAAATTATAAAATTAATTTTTATGGATCTTATAAAAAAATAAAATGTTAAAACCAAAATATTTACTGCAAGGGTTTAAAATGTCAAAATCAAAATATTTAACACCGGATATTTAATAATATAAAATTAGGATATTTAATAGAATATTAAGTTATTAACCATACCTGAACGCTCATGAAGAATGAAGACCACCTCCTTTCTCGAGAGAAGCAGAGTCGCACTGTCGGCTGTCGCAGAGAGCAGAGTCGCACCTCCTAGGAAGCTCGAGAGAGCAGCTTGATGGCGACGGTGAGAGAGCAGCTTGACGGCGACGGTGAGAGGCAGAGAGCAGCTCGAGGTCCAGTCGCAGGCTCGAAGCAGCAAGTCAGCAACTCTTTCTCACCGGCGCCGGCCACGAAGACCTCCCACCAGTGGGAACAGCTCACAGAGACAGAGAAGAAGAATGAGATGAAGGGTCAAGGGTGGGTTTAGGGCTTCTCGGCAGTCTCAAGGGATATGTAGGGCTTCTCGGCAGTCGCAACTCGCAAAGGAACTCTAAGAGGTAAGTGTGTTTACTTTGGCAAAGACTCGTTCATCTCGGCCAATATCTTGGCCGAGACGAGACGAGAAGTCGATATCACGGCAACTCGTCTCGTCTCGGCCGAGATATCGTCCGAGATGAATGAGTGTTCCTCTTTTCGCCATGAAATTCAACTCAGGACGAAATCTCGTCCAGGTGAGCTCCGATACCTGGTTGACTCGTCCAAGTCATCTCGGATTCGGCCGATACTTCGAACTATGGTCGCGGATGTCATCGCGTCTCAGTCGCGGACGTCTCGGTCACGAACATCACATTGCGTCTCGGCTGAGATACTACTTTAGGCATGAAAGAATGTTTAAAAAAATCCAAAAAAATCGTAGAAAAATCAGAAAAAATAAGACAAACACATCGAACTCATCAAATAAGCAAAAAATAAATAACTTAGGGGATAAAATATCATAAAAAACATCAAAATAGGCACTAGTGCGATACAGTATCATGGAATAATGAGTTAAATTTTAACTCTTTAAAAAGAATATAATTGTTAACAAAAGTTAAACCATTAATTTTTGTACAAATGAAGTATCAAGTTATTTTTCTGAATATCATAAAAGAACTACTCCTTAAAAATTTATAAAAAAGGACTAACTTATAAATTAAATATGTTGAAATAACTGGTATCTCGGCTGAGACGAGACTTTATGACTGAGATGAAACGAGACGATCGAGATATTGGTCAAGATGAAACGAGACGACCGAGATCTCAGTCGAGACAAGATGAAATGACGGATATCTTGGTTGAAATGAAAATGAGATTTCTCTTCATATATTCGACTCGGGAGAACTTCTCGTCTCGGTCCCTACCCAGACCTAGATGACTTGGCCCAATTATCTCGGTCTCGGCCCAGACTTTGCACCATGCAGTTGAGTAGTTCATTTTGTGGAAACCAAAACAATAGGAACATCAAGTCTATTGTTTTTCCATTTTTTTCTTAAGTTTTTCGGCAACAAATTGAAGATAGTATGAAACAGGGAGATTTTACTCCTAGTGATATGGATCTCCTTTTTCAGTTCGTAGATATTGAGCTTTATCTGTCAGCTCACCTGAAATATTATGAGAAATTCGTAAAATAATGGAAAGTGCAGCCTGTTTTGCTTTTCTCATTTTATCTTTTGTTAAAATGTGAAGCAGACTGTGCCAGAAGCAATTTCAAACCTGTATTGACCGTATGTACCAATATGTGGTCGTGAGATGGGATCTCCCAATGTGGAATGGGCAATTGTAACCAAGAGTTCCCAGTTTTAAAGTCTTTGTGTATGTTTGTTGGATTAAAAATAGTTTCGGACTTATTTTTTAGCTTGCTGGGCTAGCAGAGAGCTTACTCTGTTGGTGATATATATTGGAAAATGGTCAGGAGAATTCTGAACCGTGTAACTTTCACATCTGATGCAACTCTGCAATACATTTCAGGTGAAAGGACTTCTTAAAGAGAAGAAACTAGAAATGCTGGTCGATCCTGATCTCCAGAACAATTACATAGAAGCTGAGGTCGAGCAGCTAATCCAGGTTGCACTGCTCTGCACACAAGGCTCCCCAATGGACCGGCCAAAGATGTCAGATGTGGTAAGAATGCTAGAAGGTGATGGGTTGGCAGAGAGGTGGGACGAGTGGCAAAAGGTGGAAGTTCTCCGCCAGGAGGTTGAACTTGCCCCTCATCCTAGTTCTGATTGGATTGTTGATTCAACGGAAAATCTACATGCAGTTGAGTTATCTGGTCCAAGGTGACCTTGTCACAGCTCAATCAAAGAAATGAATTATATACTGCCTTTATTTTTTACTATAATTTGTTTCCTTTTCTTTTTTCCTCCCAATCTTACCATATCATCTTCCAGTCCCTTTTGTAAGCCCATTCTGCATTTTATTCATTTTGTGCATATGAATCACTGTGTTGAGGGGTAATTTTGTATCATCTGCTGCAGTGTTTGACAATGTTGTGATGCTTTTACATAGAGGGGATGCAGCTGTAGCAGTGTAGCCTTTTGTACGCCTAATGTTTATGTACCGAGTTAAATATTTTTTTTATTTGTTGGTTCAATGTTCTTGTCTAGTTTTGATTTGGAGGATAATAGTGTTTTGGGTCCAGGAGGGAGGGAGAGAGAGAGAGAGTGGTGTTGAAGGTGGATTGCTGCATGCCCCCGGCATGAATGCACAAGAAGTAACGGCAAAAATGCCAATCTTCCATGGTTGTCTTGACTGGCATGATAATCTGTGATCGCAATGAGATGATGTGAATCTAATCTGTACCAATTATAAATACTAAATAGTTAGGTGCTGTAAATACTATATAGTTGGGTTCGGAGCAGGAAGTTGCAGGAAAATGACGATGGTATAGGTGAAAATTCCTATTATGAAGGTGAAGGTGAAGGTGGTGGATATAACTTGGAAGGAGAACATAGTGAGGGAGCTCGGTTATGTTATTACTTCTTACAACATGATGCTCAAATTATTATGAAAACTCACTCCTTTCTTTCAACTCAGTTGTAATGTTGGTCTCTTGCTACATGAAACACGGGGCATCGTATTGCTGCTAGCATGCTACTCTTCTCTCTTGTTGGCCTTCCTCAGCTTTACAGTTGGAGGTCTCAAAGGCATCTCATCAACCTAACATATTTTGAGTTTGGTGGTCTCTTGCAGGTTTTACCCCTTAGGCCCCTGAAGTGTAAGCCTTTATTTTTTATTTTATTTTATTTATTTATTTATTTATTTTTGTGGGTTAAAATGTGTATGCCATTTTGTATGACATAATGTCTTTTGGCAAGTCTTCTGTTTTGCCAGATTGTAAATGCAACTGCGTATGTGTGCAGGATCCTTATGATCCGCGGCAATTCTAGAAAAAGGCGAGTACTATAATTTTTTTTTTTCTTTCTTGCAAATCTAATAGATAATTGTAGAATATATATTTAAAAAAAATGATATTTGGATTAGGTACTATACTTTTACATGTCATGAATGCCAAAATTCATAATGATCCAATGGTTGATTTCTTAGAAATATCACTGAGAAAAACTGTGATAGATTTTAACGATCATAGTTTTTCAGTCTATATTTTGATATTTTAACATTGGATCATCGTAATTTTTGGCATGTTTGACATCCATAAGAAAAATATTTAATCCTACAGTCAGTTTTTTAAAATGTGTATCTCACAATTATCTATTAGCTTCATGCTTACATAATTTATGTAGGCATATGCTTATACGATTGGGACTATATATATATATATATATATATATATATGTTAAGTATAATATAAGGCGCACTTTATGCAAAATTGCATAATAGATTTTGAAAAGTTAACCGTTTGATTAGACAAACTTCTAATGAGTTTCATGTTTTTCAAAATTATCGAACAGTTGGTTTAGGAAAAAGCCAATTGGAAAAAAATGATGGTATTTTGAAGAACAAAAAAGTCACAATTTTCACAGTGAACTTTTTTTAGAAACCGACTGTTGGATTATTGTGGTTTTTGGCAAACATGAAGTTCATAAGAAGTTTATTTAATCCAATGGTCGGTTTTTCAAAACTTGACATGCAATTAGCCCTACATAGGTCACTTTATGCAATTTTGCGTAAAGTGCACCTTATTGTAAACTATATATATATATATATATATATATATATATATATATATATATATATATATATATATATA
>JAESVK010001393.1:623558-635752 GCA_017140935.1 Hamamelis virginiana | reverse complement strand
ATATATATATATATATATATATATATATATATATATATATATATATAGTTTTGATCTTATAAGGATATTATGACATTTTGAATTATCAATCCACTTTTACTAGATTAAGTATTTTGAAAAACCAACTATTTGATAAGATACTTCTCTCATATATGTTACATATGCTAAAAATCCTAATGATCAGATGGTCAGTTTTCAAAATACAGATTATGTAACAACTGTAACAACATCTAACGATAGATACTTTTAAAGTTTTCACAGTATGTTTCTTGAAAACTGATTGTTGAATCACTATGATTTTCGACATGCATGACATGCATAAGAAGAGCATCTAATATAAATGGTTAGTTTTTCAGAACACATATCCCACAACTCTCGATGGAGGGAGGTGGGCTGACAATTTAAAATGTCACGACATCCTTTACTTGGTAATATATATATATATATATATATATATATATATATATATATATATATAAGCAACGATGCTAATATAAACTATACTTGTCGCAACTTTGCGTCAAGTGACACCCCATAGGGCTAGTTGTAAAACAAATTTTGAAAAACTTACTGTTGGATTAGATACTCCTCTTATGTATATTAGGCAACCAAAAATCACAGTGATCTAATGGTCAGTTTTTTAGAAATAAAAACTATAACATTTTTATTCTTAAAAAAATACCATTTTTTCACAGTTAGTTTTTTTCAGAAACTAACTGTTGGATCACTATGATTTTTTGTAGACATGACATACCTAAGAGGGTATCTAATCCAATTGTCAGTTTTTCAAAATCTATTCTACAACTAACCCTATGAAGGTCACTTAATGCAACTTTGTGTAAGGTACACCTTATATTAGCATCTTTGTATATATAAGATCATATAAGGACATTGTGGGATAGGATTTTGAAAGACCAACCGTGAGGTTAGATACCCTTCTTACGCATGTCATGCATGCCCAAAATAACAACGATCCATCAGTCGGTTGTCAAAATACAGATTGTAAAACAATTGTGACAGTATCCAATAGCATAAAAATAGTATTTAATTCAATGATCAATTTTTTTTTATAACACTTATTACAGTGAAAATGGACTAACATTTAAAAATGTTATGTCTTAATAAGATTAGCTTTGTGTATATATATACAGTCTCAATTCTATACACATATGCTGACTTTTAAAATAACCTAGCACTCCACACCCATTACAATGGTTAAACCAAAAAAGCATAGTACATAGGGTAGCTGAGTTTTCGTGCCTTGATTTGCATCCTTGCCACTCTTGTAGTCTTGGATTCTTGCAATAGTATTCCTTGTGCTTTCAGGTGCCTTGGTGCTTATCCATATTAGTCCATGTAAGTGAACGTTGCTTCCTTTCTTATGCACTTAAAGTCACAAGTTTCATAGTTTAATAATACTTTATGTGAGAACTAGAAAATGCAAAAAAAAAAAAAAAAAAAAAAATGAATTATGCAAGCATTTCTCGATCAACTCTATTCGAATTCCGTACTTGAATAACCTTGCATGAAATTAGTCAAATAATTATATTCTTTCACTAAATTTTGCATCAAAATTTGTATTAGATAATCAACATTTGTTTTCAAAGAATATACAACATGACTGTAATCCATTGGCTAAAACATGTTTGTGACAATATTATTGAAAAAGATAGCGGCAGACATTCTTAAAAACGTATAGCAAAAGAGAAAAGAGAGATAAAAAAAAAAAAAAAAAGACATTCTTAAAAAACTGTTGTTACAAATGATCTACCAAACATATTGCGAGACCTTATACTTACATTGCCACATGTAATATATTTTATTTGAAAAATGCTAATTGACCCATCCTATTCTCCCGTTTAATATTCCCGTCTGACAGTCAAATTGCCCCATCAGCACAGTGAAAACCCGAAAAAACACAGCGAAAACACAAAAAAACATAGTGAAAATACAAAAAATACAGTGAAAACACAAAAAATATAGTGAAAAAAAATAAACAGTGAAAACCCGAAAAGACAATGAAAACCTAAAAAACACAGTGAAAATTCGAAACATAAAGTGAAAACACAGAAAACACACAGTAAAAACGTTGGAGGAGGAAGAATAAGAAATAATAATAATAAGATGATGATAATGATGATTGATGCCTGCATACCTGTGATTCGCCGGCAACAGACATGGCTCACCGGTGTACCTTAAGATAATTGGCGTTAGCGTACCGTGGTTGGAGAAGATTACCGTGGCTAGAAGTCGGAATCCCTCGTCTTTCTTCATGCATCGTGTGTTGTTACTAAAATCGAGTCATTCAGCTTCTTATGGTTTTTTTTTTTTTTTTTTTTTTCTGCCATATAAGATGGGAAGTAGAAAAAAGGAAAAGGTGATGGGCCGTGTAGCACCACTCATTTTATTTAGTTATTTGCTATTTATGACATCATGTAGAAACCTTTTCATTTTTAATTTCAGGCCATGTGGTATATAGAACTTGGTGGACCCATGCCCATATTTTTGTTGTTATATTAGATTTTATTGGAATGTTCTATATAAATATCATTGTTTTAAAATCCGGACCGTTCATCGAACCGGAAAAGTTACCGGATTAAGGGTCAACCGGTTGAACCGCCGGGTTGAACCGTGACGTCATAAATATATTATTTATTTATTTATTTATTAGAATAAAAGCTATAAATGATTCAAAATATAATTTTTTTAAATGTTTGTACAATCAATTCATATATTTTAATTTATGTGCAGTCATCAAAATTGAAAATTGATAATTACCATTGATCAATCTTTATTATATATATTTTTTAAAATGCAAGATAAGAATATTGTATTATTAAATTAGGTGCTTCAGTTTCTTTTTGTTATTTGGGATTTTTTAAGACTAATTTGCCTTTTTTGCCTTCTTGGCTTTAAGAGATTTTAAAAATATTGGGACTATTTTAGTCATTTTAGCACCTTAAAAAAAAAAAAAAAAAACAGGTTGACCAGTTTTTTAACTGGTTTGACCGGTTGAACTGTAGGGTTGAACGATTTTTAAAAAAAAATGAGTTTTTGTGGGTTAACCAACCGGAGAGGGGACCGGTTCCCGGTTCAACCAGTTGAACCGGCCAGTCCGGTCCAGGTTTGATAACAATGGTAAATATGTACTTTGCACCTATTTATTTATTTTTCTTTTCTTTTCTATTAATTCCATTTATGTCCCATTTATAATATAAGGATTTGAAATCCTTATCTTCCCGTTCTTTTTTTATTTTTTATTTTTTTGGCCGTTTGAGAGCTAAAAAGTGAGGGTTGTGGAGCTTGGAGGGAGCTACATATGGTTATGGGTTGTTCGGTATCCTTCAGTAGATGTGAGCCTTTTCTTCTTATTCTTCTCTTTCTTCTTCATTTCTCCTTTTTCCTTTCTTTGGTTAAGGTTGGTTTGTGTACGTAAGTTGGAGTTTGATGGTTGTTGTTGTTTTGATGGTTGAAAAGGTATGTTAGCCTTATGGCTTTAATCCAATTTTGTTGTATGATTTTGATGATAACAAATATTGTCTTGTGTTTCTAATAGTTTGCATTTGAGTGTAAAATTGCAAATTGGGAACCAAGATAACAATGAGACAAGTCAAGGAAAGGCAAGCTCAAGCACAAATTAGAAGATCATTAAAGCTAAGCTCAAGTAAATTATTTGCCTATTTATTAAAGAGCAAGAAGTAAAGAGCAATGGCAATGTTGGTTCAAGGATGAAACCAAACACAAGGAATGAAAATTCAAGTTGTGAAGAATTTTGTATTATCCTTGTATGAGAGTGTTAGGATTTATTTGTATAAATCTCTCTATATGGATTGGACTCTTTTAGTTCTTATTAACCTTGACCTAGCTTGACCATGAGACCCTATGACTTCATTTGATCACCTTAGTAATGATTAGGAGACTCTTAGGAATCATTTTTATGAGTGGTTTTTGGTTAAAAATGGTTTGGAGGTCCATTTAATTTGCAATTTTTTGTCAAATCTATAAAACTGCACTTTTTTGTCAAAGCTATAAATATGCACTTTTTGGGCATATTTTGGTTCGAACGAAGGTCAGAACCAAACTAGCTCTGTTCAAACCAAAAATGTCTTAGATAACGCCGTAGATTCTAGACCCACTTCGTTCGAACCAAGTCCATCCTCATTAGAACAAGGTGTAACACCCCACACAGGGTAACCCCTATGCGGAAATGCCACAGTGACATAAAACACCAAGCGCTTATCTTTTGAGTAATTTCTTTTTTTAAAATTAACACAGTTTAAAACAGTTTTTCAAAATACGCGTGCAGAAGACTTTAAATAATTTTTCAACATCTCAAAAATTAAAGATAGCGCTAAGTACTAGTTTGTATCATGAGTACAGTCTCGTAATGTATCTGAATTCCAGAAACATTCATTTAGTTTACTGAGTTGGATAGAGTCTCATGCTGATAACGTGTCATCATCTTAAAGAAAACACATAGCAGAAAAATAGATGAACACCAGGATTTATGTGGTTCAGCAAAATTGCTTACGTCCACGGTGAGTCATTTTTATTATTGAAAATCATATTATATGAATACAATATCTTCTTTTCTCAACACATTCAGAAATATTCACATCCTTCCACATTCTCATATCTGTCAACAAATTTTATCATTAGTCAAATATCACATAAATAAATCATCATATCTGTAATTCATTTATATATATTACAGAATATATCCATCACTTTTTCACAATAAATAATTTTACACTACATGCATGCTTTATGCATATGACAGATATACGATGCAATGCTCATGCAGTCATACCTGCTATTTCCTCTGTTCTGTCTTTCCTGCAAAACATCAAACATTCACACTGATGGTATCCTTATTTTAGGATTCACCATTTCACCACAATAGATGACTACCTCATTTTAAGGTACTCAACCATCTCAACCATTCTCAATCATCTCAACCATTCTCAATCATCTACCACAACAGCATCCCCGTCTTTTTAGGATGTATATCACCCAGTCCCTGCCTTTTTAGGACCTACCGCAACTGTCACTCATTGACAGGAGGATTTACTTGCTGTTTTTAGCAATGGTGATATATTAGTGCACTAACTGTTTCCAGGATCTCTTGTCCATCGGTGGTATCTAAACTCCTCATTTCCACAGTTACATAAATAATTACAAATGCATATGATTTTCTATGCAATATATTTCACATGTAACTGTGTCTCATGCCAAATGCAATTATTCCATGCAATGCAATACATATGGCATACATCTCATATCAATAATTCATGTATGACAATTCATGCATACATTTCATAGTATATCAACTCAACATATATCTCATATCAACAATTATATCAGTGATATACATATGAATCATTCAACTCAACATGTAACTGTGATACTGTAACACCCCGCACCTCTCCAAGAAATAATATTGTCCGTTTTGCCTGCACGCGTAACATGCGCGCCCATACACGCATATTCACATGACAAGTGCACGGTTTTATTTTCTCAAAACGCATTGTTACTATGAGATGTATGAGATTTATTGATAAGCCCAGTCACTTTCTCATAACATCATCACCACATGCCATATGCAAATTTTATGTGCAATAATTATGGCAAATATTACACATATATATTTTATGCATAACAATTAACATGCTCTATCATTTTATTCATAATAATAACAACACGTTATAAACTTTACAAATATCACATGAATATATCAACAGTTTATATATATGCCAATATGATTTCCATAACTTGTACTTCCAAGATCTTTCACTAATCATCATGATTTTTATAAAATCAATTATTCATGATTTTTAACTATTTTCCAAAGACTCACAATTTGGAAGATAGTTAATTTTCTACCCACATGTATTTTTCTATAAAATAATCCATTATAGGATACTTGTTTGATTTTTGTAGAGTTTATCAAATTTTGTTAGATTGAAAAATCATACTAGAATAGTCAAAATACTATGAGGATACATGGTAAGCCTTATGGTGCACCTTCACTATGCTCCATAATTTTCTAGGCTTTTTCATGCCTCCCAAACAACAACTTTTGTACCCATTAATATCAACTTAATTTAATATGATTTTTAAAAAGAATTCCAAGTTAAAATGATATTCATAAGCACTAATTTGCAATTGAGGGTGTATGGTCTACTATGCATCTTCATAGCACAGGATCATACATGCACACTCACGTACATGGTACGTCAATATTTTCCATCTTTTTGGCCAACTTTGCACACTTATATCTCCTTCGTTACTCATTCGATTTGGATGATTCAAAATGTTACAGAATATGTGTGATACAAGCTTTCAAAATATAATGGTGGTGTATAACACCTCCCATCCGAACATATTTAAAAATGATGCCAAACATCCAATTGAAGTGATTCAAAGTTCTAAATTCATATAAAATCAATCTATACCATATATATAAAAATCATAATTTTTCGATATACTGTGAAAATATCCCTTGTGCCTCCTATTAAAGCTTCATGGAAACTCTCTCTCTAGAAATTCTCATTCACCGATAGGTCTTTTTCCATGATTCTTGTCTCTAAAAATCCATAAATTCAAGCTTTACAATATACTCAAATTTTAGAATTTTCGGACATATACACAATATACTACAAATTTTCAAAATTTCAGTATTACTAAACTTTAGAAAATTATATAAATTAATCTACTCATCAGAAAATTCCCAAATTTGGTACTCATGATCATGAGTTGATATAGTTGATGGGAAAAATAGTCCCAAAGTTTTTTTTTTTCATTTTCATATAAAATAAAAATCCAAGATTTGAAATCCCCATATATATATATATATATATATATATATACAGATTTTCTATTATCAGGTGATGCGCATTTGTGCTTAAAATCAGCAAAGAAAATCAGTCGTTGGATCTAAAAGGGACGGCTGATCTCCAAAGTCACTTAAAAGACCCGAAAACAGCCATTTAACCCGCGTGAAACCCCTATACCCGCAAGCCTTAAGACCCATTCCACGAACCATTCAGCCCCAAATCGAAACCAGCAAGGGTTTGCCCGCATCTGCTGGAGAGGGCGAGCTCCGATCAGCCGACCACACTTCCAGTTGTAGATTTCTTGCATCAAGAAACCAAGAAGGAAAGCGCCACAAAAGTGAAGGAAAGCAGAGAGAGTTGGATACTACCAGAAGGATTCATGGAGACACTTGCAGCAATGACCTTGTCTTCTGCCAAACAAATACACAAAAAAGCATTAACACTACGAAAATCATAAACTGCAAAAACAATAAAAATTTAAAATTTTTAAGAGAGAGTGCACTTACTACATTCTTTTGGATGACAAATGCACTTCAACCCAACCCCACAATTACCATTAGGCTTTTCACACTCATTACAAATATCTGGTACATGGCCAGGAATCTCAAAAGAAATCCTTATCCCCAGTTCAAATCCTCTGTTTTTGAATATCAGAACCTCCACAACCATGCAAGCTTCGCCGACATGGGGTATCTTTGGTTGCTTGAGCAGTTGAAGAGAAGAAGCGAGTTGGTTTGTGGAGGAGAAGGAAAACCAGCTGAGAGTACGTAGTGAAGGAGAGACAAAGTGGAGTGAAGAAGAACAATAAAGATGAGAAATGGTTAGTATTTTATTTGACCTGCCGGAGATGGAGGAGCCGCTGGAAGTGTGGTCGGCTAATCGGAGCTCTTGATCGATTCAGAGATAAGGGAGATTATTCCTTGTTAATGATCAAGATTAATATATTTATAAAACCGCGTGATTGTTAATCTCAATTCAATTGCGACTAGTGAGCACTGGTGTTGAATAAAAGACTTTTTAGAATTAATTTAAGTGAAAGAATATTGTCAATTTAAGTTGGTGGTGAAAAGTGCTCCGATTGGGTCGAAGCGAAAATGCAGTATTTTAATAAAGCTGGTTAAAAACGCGATTACTTAGGTGGAATGAGCGGAATTTGGGTGAGAAGCCCATTGAATATCAATTATACAATTTATATTATAAAATCCTCAATATAGTAATTATGTATGGTGGTTCTTCCAACTACAAGAAGGAAGTCCCAAAAAGATTATGAATACAGGACCGGCAGGTTTATCCTTGAAAAGAATGGAATATCGCTATCCACCTTAAATGGGGATAAAGCATGCTGGTTTGTATTCATACCAATAAGTACCATTGCATAATTATATAATTGCAATCACAGATGTACAATTATATGATATTATATTTAGCGATAGTGTGCGGTAGAACCTTCACAACTATGCAATCACATAATACAAATAAAGGGATGTTAATAAAATAGAATTGCATAAAGAATCCAACTTCATCCTCACCCAAGCTTGGAGTATTAGCTACACATCAATGGAGGAGAATATCCTTTATCCATGACAAGCTCTAAGGGGTCACGGGATGGAAAAAGTAAAATAAAAGCAGTAAGTAAAAGACTGAAGAAATAAGGAAAAAGTGACTGAAATAAATAAAGAAAATGGCAGAAATAAATAAAGAAAAGGGCTGAAATAAATAAAGAATATGGCAGAAATAAATAAAGAAAAGGACTTAAGTAAATAAAGAAAATGACAGTAAAAGTAAAGAACAATTCTCAAGTGAGAATTGAGCCATGCATTAAAAGGGAAAATTGCAGAAATTGAAAGTGCTGAAAGTAAAGACTGTAAAAGTAAAGAACAATCCTCAATTGAGAATTGAGCCAGGCATTAAAGGAAAAATTGCAGAAAAGTAGAAATTGCAGAAAAAGTAAATGACCGAATAAAACGCAGAATTAAACTGTAACATGAAGTCTATAAAAAATAACAGAGTAATGATTCAGAGCAAAAGTCTTGAACCCTCTTTAAGTCGCCTTTACACGTGTATATATAGAAATGAAATGCAAAAGACGAAAATACCCTTGAAATATCTCAAAATATCTAAGGAAGCCCTCAGCCGCCTAAGGTCTATCGATAGCGAAAGGGCGCTATCGATAGTACCTCTATCGATAGCGAAATCCTGGCTATTGATAGACATGTGGCACTTTGCCTTTGTAATTTGCAGAGATTCTTCGTAGTTCTTTCGTACTTTAATAGGCTGCTGTGGATCTTTTCTGAATGCTCATTAATTCGAGATGATCATCAAGGCTTCATAGGCCACGACTTCTATTTATACAATTTGCACAGATTTCTTGAAATAGAGAATTTAACCCATTTGTACAGATCTTATGCAAAACGATATTTATTATACATTTATTTATATAAGAGAACACAGTAATACCATCATTTGAGAGCATGATTGTGATACAATCAGCTCTCCCTCTCCAGCAGATGCGCGCAAACCTTTGGTGGTTTCGATTTGGGGCTGAATGGTTTGTGGAATGGGTCTTAAGGCTTGCGGGTATATGGGTTTCACGCGGGTTAAATGGTTGTTTTCGGGTCTTTTAAGTGACTTTAGAGATCAGCCGTCCCTTTTAGATCCAACGGCTGATTTTCTTTGCTGATTTTAAGCACAAATGTGCATCACCTGATAAGAGAAAATCTGTATATATATATATATATATATATATATTATATGTAAGTCATTATTTCATCATTAAATCATACCATATTCAATCCAAAAATTGAAATATAATCAAAATAGAAATACTATCTCACCTCACTAAGCTCTGAATTATGAAATAAATTTACCAATTGCTATGTGTTTGTGCAGCTCCCTCATCCCCTCAACTTCTCATTTTTCTCTCCTTCAATTCTCTTTCTTTTATTTTCTTCTCTCTCTCCCTTCTTTTCCCCCCTTGGAAATGAGAAAGACATCAATAATATACCAGTGTAGGAGTAATCCGTCCCGATCTTGATGCATAAATAATAGATTTATAGCTTTATAGCTAGGTTCCCCATCTAGTCTAACGCTGGAGAGCATTATTACATTTAAAAGTTAGCCAACATGTGGACCTCTTTCCCTCTCTCTATCTTTCTTTCTTTTCCTTCTACCTTTCTCTTTCTTTTTCTCTCCACTTATCTTAATTTTTATAGAATCTCTTTTCACCTTCCGACATCCAATTTCTATCTTCCATTCAAAACACAAACACCCCACTACCCAACAAATTGGGTGGGGTCTCACCCTATATATATATATATATATATATATATATATATATATATATATATATATATATATATATTGAATCGATCATTCACTCCATTATAATTATAATGCATTCCTCCACCACTTGCCGACACAATAATGCATTTCAATTATAATGCATTCATAACACTCTCATGCACCCTTCTCAAAAAGTGGCCACATGACACACTCTATGGCCAATGACAAAACGCCATGTGTGCAATAATTAAAATAAAATAATAACAGATAAGAATAATTACTATTGAAAATTTTGGGGTCTCACACAAGGATTGCTAGAGCAACTTTTTTAGCTACATTTAAAGCTCCCAACGACTCTATTTTGACCCTCAATAGCTTTATTGACCTCAATGCTTATAAAGACTCATTCTTAGGGGTTGATTTAGGCTAATGAACATACACAAAAGTATTATCATTCTACTGTGATTCAAGCCCTAGAAACTCTCTCTTGAGCCAACTATCTTAATATTTGAGAGTTCTTAGTTTGAGCTTCATTTGTACATATATACTCATTGAGGAATTTCTCTTGTACACATATACTCATTGAGAAGGCGTGGGAGTGCTCCTTAAGGAAATGTTTGATCTCCACCATAAGTGGGATTGAATTTTTTTTTTTTTTTTTCTATCTCGACCTAAAAAAAGGATAGTGTAAAGGTTTCTCCACTTTGAATGAGTAATTTATAGTGGAATCCTCTGCTTGGAGCTTTAAGCATGGACGTAGGTGAGGAGTGCCGAACTACGTTAACTTCTTGTGTTTGATTTCTCTCTCTCTTCTCTCTTGCAATTTATATTTGTGTATTTGTGTTTATTTTTATATAAATTGCATAGCTCTCTTAATTTGTGCAATTAGTTTTTAATTTCCATATAATTGTTCAAAGTTTGCTATAGACCCTTTTACCCCCCTCTAGGGTCTTTACTTGGGACAATAGGGTCATTAAACCCTTGATCTTTGGTGGTTTGGTGGTGGTTTTGGGTGTTGCGTAGAGTTAAGTTGAGTTTATGGGGCTTCATTGCATGGTTTGTGGAGTTGATATCTAAGAATTAATCTCCCATGGATGGTTTATTGTTGTGGTTATTCGTGTTTTTGGTGTCCTTGGGGTTAATCCATATTGGATCTTTGGTCCAAGAGTGAGATTTTAGGGTTTGAGTGGTGTTTTGGAGTTTGAGATAGTTTAGGTACCGTTCCAGCTTGAATCTGGGTTTCTATCCAGAGCTCGTTCGAATAAGGTTTGAACGAGGTTGAGTCTCATTCGAACAAGCTTTAGAAGTTTTTTCAACTTTCAAGTTTTTGGCTGAGAAAGGGAGTTTGTTCAAATATGATTTATTTTATCTAAATGAAATCAAATGAAAAGTTTCATTTTATTCGAACAAAGGCCGCTTCATTTGAACAAAGAGAGTTCAAAATTTAGCTGGCTTTTCTAGGCAAGTTCCATCCAAACGAGAATGGTTTCATTCGAACGAAAAACGTGTGATGCAGAATTATGATTATGTTGTATTTTATTGGATTGGTTCTTTTTCTCTTTTTCAAATTATGAGAGTCCTTAGGAGGACCCTTATGCGCGATAGCTTAGCTGCATTTACACTTTGGGTATGTGAACCTTAATTTGAGATTAATTGAAGTAGGAGTTTGCTGGAGTGTGCAAAGTCCCCCTCCCCTGTTCCAAATGTTTAATGTCGCTTGCTGGAACATTAGAGGATTTAATAACCCTCTAAAACAAAAAGATGTTGGTATGTTTTTGAAAAATAATAATGTGGGGTTGTTTGGTTTGATTGAGACCCGTGTTAGGAGGTCAAATGCTATTGGTATTTTCAACTCCATTGCTCCTGGGTGGAAATTTGTTCACAATTATCATGCTTCTTTGTTAGGAAGAATTTGGGTTTGCTGGGACCCGAAGGGCTTTGATGTGGTTGTTAATTTTTTTTTCTGACCAAATTATTAGCTGTAAAGTGACTGCTGAGGGTGGTACTTCCTCTTTCTTATATTCTTTTGTGTTAGAAGTATGCCCTAAAACCAATCCTAAAGGGTATATTAAGTTT
>JAESVK010001393.1:520942-598558 GCA_017140935.1 Hamamelis virginiana | reverse complement strand
TTATGGACCAAATTGAAACTTTGTATAAAGTTCAAGGTACTAAAACGTAATTAACTTTCCTCATGTGATGAGCACGTGATAATTTTTTTGAGGGAAATAGGTGTTGTCGTGGAACTGACGTGGTGGTACTTACGTGGCACCGCCACATCAGCATTGACTCGTCACTTCAACGTTGACTTACCATGTCATCATCTACGTGACTGTTTCATCACGTTTAACTAACGACCGTCATATTTTGGCCTACATTGAAACTGTAACTTTTAATTTGGCACTAAATCAAGTCATATAAAATTTGTGGCTCATATTGAAACTTTGCTAAAAGTTTGTGGTACTAATCAAGATTAATCCTACAATTTTTAATGATACAGAACCATTCATTAAGAAGGGAAAAAAAAGACATTTTTACCCATGTAGACACCCAATTTTTTACTTATGATATATAAGTCATCATTTCATATCCTAGTGGTCAGGAATGACCAATCATTTTTGGAGGATTTGGCCTTAAAACCCTAGTTTCTCAAATTACTTATTTTCCTTAGTTAGATAAAGGCTATCATTTCATGTAGGTTTTTAGAGAGTCTAGGAATGTCCATGTCAAATTTCATGTCATTCCGATCGAAACTCGATACGTAATAAGAATTTTTGCGACTTCAGGGGTAGAATTGTCATTTTTCTCGCATAATTTCCGAATAACCTCCAAATTCGTCTCGGTTTGTTTTGTTGCGTTTGTATGAATGTTTAGAGTCCAGTTACATGATTAATTCAAGCATTGACACGGTTTGATAATGATTTGGCTCATAATAGCTCATAGTGGTCAATTGACTATCTCTAGGGTTTTGACCTAATTTGACCATAGTCAACCATTTTTCTAAAATTAATGTTTTCAAAACCTTAAAATGATTTCAAAATGATTTTCAAAACATGTTTCATGAAGTGATATTTTTTAATTAAAGTCAATTGGTTAGTAGATTTTCAAACCCTAATTTGAGCTAAAATGGCTCATAACGACTACCTAGCTTGGTTTAATCCAACCCATTGACTTTAGTCAATGATTTTTGAGCCTAAACTCTTCTATAAACATAGAGGATGAAGTTTTGGTCGTTTTGGCTTTTGAATGACCGAATTTGGATAAAAAATGAAGAAGATATGGCAAAAACAAGTCGAAAAGTCCTAGAATGACTCAAACTGTGAATGGTTCTTATGACCGTTCAAGCTAGGACATCCTATTGTCCACGGCTGGATGGCTAACCATCCTAGACTTGGACGGCCATCAACCCAGAATGCCCTATTTCGACTCTAACTATGAGTCTTTGATTTTTTATGGACTATCTACTTTTGATTCGATTTTTTTTTAATTTTTTGACATAATCTGATTACTATGACCCTTAGGCCCCGTTTGGATCGAGGGAATTAGAGGCTGGAATGGGAATGGACTGGAATGCATTCCATACTTACATGTTTGGATGCAATATTTGAACCGGAATGGAATTAGTAGATTGGAATGGGCTGGATTGATTTCCATTCAGAGATGGAATTTCATTCATTTCTGATTTGTGGTATTCTTATTCCAACCTTTGGGCAGGAATTAAAAAAGACTAACCAAGTCCAAAAATCCCGATACTCACACCCGAGCCCAGGGATTTGTCTTTGTTTTTAAAGCACAGCCAAAAGCCATGCTCTCTCTCTAGCCGCCATTGATACCGGTTTTCGCCGCTGTCAGCTCGTCGCCGACAGATCGCTTGTTTCTCCGATCGCCAAACCTCAGGTACTCTCTCTTTCTCGATCTGTTTTGTTCTCAATCTCTCTCTCTCTCTGTCCCGATCTGTTTCTAGATATCTTTTTCAGATCTGTCCCGATCTGTAGGCATGTTAGTAGGATGAAGTCAGGTGATTACAAAATTAAGATCCAACATACGATGGTTTGTGTCTCTATAAGTTGAGCTGCTGAAGAATATCATGATTTTCTGGTTCTCATGGTGTTTTTTAATGATTCTTAATATTTCTCATAAGCTTCAAATGTTTCATAAAATGATAAAATAGAAATTGTTTGGGTGGAACACTACAGGAGGACTGTAGGAATTATGAACTTCTCCATTGATATTAAGGCTAAGGCTCATAGCCTCTGCAATGTGATGTGACGACCCAAACCTGTTCTATGACAATATTATGCATTATATCGGAATAGACCAAGAATGAGATGAAACAATTTGAATTATATTAATAAACTCAAAAGAAACCCACAAAGGTGTGTATATGTCATGTCATACAAACGCCCATAACAATTAGAAGAAAACAAAATAAGCCAACAACCCTGGCATGTAGGATAAACAAAATAAAACTTAACTATACAATATTTATAAGTGCAAATGTACAAGAGGTACAGGGTTTGTGTAAATAGATTGTACAGACATTCCTCAAAATCTTAAACATGTGCCTCCAAATCCTGTCTCCAAGCAGCTAGGTTCGATACGTTCACCTAGGGGATTGCAATTAAGCAGGGGTGAGCTAACAGACAAAGCTCAGTAGGAAAACGTACAACCTCATCAAAACAATTATAAAATATAAACTTAGCACAATCACAATCCACTTTCAATTCACAACATAATGCAATGCAAAGTAAAATAACTTTCATGTCCATTCTAAGTTCCTCGAGGTGGTTCAATAACCAATAGGTGAGCAAAGAAACGCTATAGAAAGATCCAGTCTTAGGCCTTACAACATCTCTTCAGCCTAGACAACCACGATATAGCCCATTTCGCTTCCACCTAGGCAAGTACTGCTTTTTTAAACAATCCTTGAAACAAATCACATAACAATCCTTTGACAATTCATATAACAATCCTTTGATCACATTTCATCACTTTTCGACTTATTTCCTCATTTTCCATAAGTCAAAAGCCAGTACTGCCCCAAAGTCCAGGTTCTATCATGATTGCAAAACTTTAATCAATAATGCAATGCTTTTTATAACAATAAACTTCATCCAATAATGAAATCATAATACATAAGCCTTTCAATTCAATTCCATCTTATCACAAACATACAAGCAGAATCGTTTATAACAAGAATCGTAAGTTTCCCTACCTGTATTGCTGAATTAAATACAATTTATTGAAGACTGGTCAGCTCTGTGAATCACCTATCAATCACAAATAAAAAGCATTAATAATGAACAACAATAATTATGTATAAATAAACATAATAAATCACTTTATAAAAACAAATGTTATTAAAACTTCAAATATGCATCAATTAAGTTTCATATGATTTCTATGCATGCAAAGATTACTCAACAAAAATATCAAATGAAGAAATTTAAGCAAAAATATGAAATATTCAAACTTGGACTGCATTAGTCGACTAGACAGGGGTTTGTTAGTCGACTAGGTCAATCATGTTAGTCGACTAGAAGTTGCAGGGTGTAAAAATTCCAGAGAGCTGATTTTCGGTTAGTCGACTAGACACCTATCATTAGTCGACTAACGCTCGGTTAGTCGACTAGGCACATAACATTAGTCGACTAATGTACTACCAGCAACCCTGAAACACGATTTAACATCATTAGTCGACTAGGCACTATGTATTAGTCGACTAAGCACCTGCAGAACCGCCATTAATGAGCATCAAGCTTTTCAAAAACTTACCAAATCATTATACATCAATTCCAAACCTTCAAAATCATCAAAACAAGCTTCAAAAACATAAAACTCACAACAATTACTCAAAATAAGTGATTAATTTTCAAGATTCACTTTAAACCAAATTCAAAAACCCATAAACTCAAAATTACAAACCATACAAACTTTAACAACTTCAAATTCAAATCAAAAACCCATTTTTATCATGAACCCAATCCATAAACATCATTTAAACATGAAGTCCATATTCAAAACTCACAATCAAACATCCATAACATTTAAATCCGAGAATTACAATGAGAAACTTAACACATAAACATAAACTCACCTTTAAACACTTTCAAAACTGAATTCCGAAGAAAAATCTGGCAAGAATTGGATAGCTCCAAGCTGTTCTCTCTCTCTCTCACTCTCAGCTCTCAATTCTCTCAATCTCTTGAAGGTGGTAGAAGTTTGTTAAACGGTGGGTGCTTATCCTATTTGAAATGAAATCAGGACACAAATGTCCTTATTTGAATTGTTTAAAACCTTTTGGTAATTTCACAAAACCCTTTATATAAATCAAGTTATTTCTACTACTAAATACCCACATTTTCAGAAAAACAACCTTCTATAATAATCTACACTTCCCACACATTCCAATAATACAATCACAACATTTCATTTATCACAATATCAGCTAATAATTAACACATAAAACACATAATTCCACGTATAATTATTCTAATTTAACATTTAAGCACATAATTAGCAATTTAAAACTCTAGGTTCTTACATGTGATGTCCTGAAATCCTGGAATTGAGCTTGCGTGTAATTGTGTGTGACAAAAAACATCTGTTTTTTGGACCATAGAAACTGAAGACCGATCCCATTTGAGCTTGAGTCCTCAACTACGAAACTTATCTCTATCTACTGGTAAGATTTCGTTTCAGTGGTTATTTCTGAAGCTCTTTCATGGATCATCTTTAATTATGTGATTTATTCACTCTGAGTACCTAGTTATTGATTTGCGTCTTTATATTACGTGTTTCAGTTGTGCCTTATGCTGTTACTGTGATTCTATAAAAGCCCAACAGATCACCTTCTGCTTGTTCGATTAATTTCCCAAAAGAATGTTAGCACCTCTTGTTTTCTGGGTGAGCATGTGTTCTACACCTACGACCTTATAATTCTAACAAATTGGCTTTTGAGTTCACTAATTTTGTTGCTGTAGCCAAGTTCACAAGGAGCTTTGATCCTCGTATCGTCTATAATATGGATTTTATAAATTAAAGGGAACATAGAGAAGCAAAGGCTGAGCCTCTGCATGAGGCTTGGATGTCTAAAGGCATGCACGAAATTGAATTGCCTTTCAGTAGGCAACTGGAATCACAATTCTAGCTTTAGGACCACTGTTGAATTCAACTCTACAATAAATTATTTTCTCATTGCATGTCGTTAATTAGATATTCGAGGCCTTTTAATAAAGACAAATAAAATATATAGTATGCATGGGATAGTATTCGATCAGGTTACAATCTTGTGCATGCTACACTGATTTTCTTATTAATTAAGACCCCTGCAGTGTAAGTAATTCAATTTTATTGTAGAAAAATTAATGTATGTTCTATCATTCTATGAGGTTCTTCTAAATCAGTAGATAGAGCTTTTGTCAGTTTGTAGTCTCCTATAACTATGTGTGAACTCTACATGTACTTTGAAGTTCAAAAGGAAGCAATATTCAGTAAAAATTCCTGAACAATATTCAGCTCATTATTATCATATGAAAAATGGTAAATGTCCTTAAAAAAGCGTGTATCTAATGACAGAGCCAATGATCCAACTCTTCCAAGTCAATCTATTTATTGTTGCGTCATTTATTAGGCTAATGTGCATTATCACAGGAGTTTTGGGACATAAGTTGAGACTCACCTTGAATGCATACCATTTTCTTTTTCCTTTTTAAGTAAATGAGGCAATGGTGAAACACATGGGGATAATAATCCCAATCTATGTGAGAAGCAGACAATTAGAGTAGTATGTCTCTTTTCTTTTTTTAAACATAAGTAAGATAATGTTTCTCATATTAATCTCAACTTAAAGAGAGATACATGACAATACAATGTTAAAAAGTGTAAAATTGCCATTACGAATGTTAAAAAGTGTCATGTGATGATCACATCCATTAACTTACATCTACCTCATATTAATCTCTATTTTCTTTTGTTTTGTTTGATTGGTTAGAAAAATTGCATCTCACCTCTCTACTCTCTAGATGTCTACATCACTCATTTTAGCAAATGCAAATTCTTAAAATAATTAAGCATTTTTGTATGTGCATGACTCCATTCCAAAAGTTCCACTCCTTAGCCTTTTTTTAATCAAGGGTATATATATATATATACACACTATAAAAATGCAAAAATTTCTGTAAACGGGTGCACAAGAGGAATACAAAGAGAGAGAAAAGGCAACTACTTAATTACCATAAGCATCCGGTCATCCGGACCCTTCCAAACAAAAGGTTTGCTGCCCAATCTAAGTTAGAACTTCTCAATAGATAGCTCAATGCACATGCATTTGAGGTAGTGATTAGGGTTGCAACCTGTGTGGGGTCTGTTTTTCATTAAACTTGGTCCTTTGTTTACAACTTGGAAAAGTGAGGGAGATAACTGGCAAATTCTTCTAGCTAAAAATGCCTTAGAAACTTAATTGTGAGTTCATAATTCTGTTTGGTAATTTTTTAGGATAGGAGATGGAGATTGGTATGTATATTTTTTATTTTGATATTTGTTTGGAATTCATTACATTGAATATATTCTTATTCATGTGTAGTTATAACCCGTAGGATTCTGGTCTTAATGAGGATGACATACTTGAAGCAAGTCAAATTATCATGGGAGATCCAGTAAAACTTAACCTTCTTTTCAGTATGCCTAACAGTTTGAAGAAAAAATGGGTGGACAAGCTACTTCACTTGACATAGTTATTTGGTTGTTTTGGGTTGGTTTAGATGGCCATCATTTTGGGTTGATGAAAAAATGGGAACTTTCTTAGATTGATGAATTTGGTTTTGGCTTGGTTTAGATGGAAATAATTTTGGGTTGAACTTTACTTTGTTAGATGAATTTTGGTCTAGCTATATTTTGGGGAATGATGGATGGAAAATTTGTTCTTGGTGATGATGAACATTAATATGGTTTGGTTTGAATGTATGGAATTTTTGGTTAAATCTATGCTAAACTCAATCTTTCTATGTATAGAAAACCTGCATATATGAATTTTCAAACTTGGTTATGATGTATATTGATTTGAATTTGGTTTAGATAACAATTTGGTGAAGTGAAAGATGGGTTATTTTAAAGAAAATGGGTAAAATTGGAAAATTATATAAAATTTAATTTCATTCCTAACATTGCCAAACACAAGTAATGGAATGGACAGTCATTCCAACCCATGATTCCAATAGCATCCAAACACTTTTAATGGAATGAAAATCTGATTCCATTCCAGGCTACCTTGGGAATGGAATCGGATTCCATTCCATGTTATTTCATTCCCTCGATCCAAACGGGGCCTTAGGAGAGTCATTGTGAGCCCTAAGATCATTAGGATTAGAATTTAATCACAGTCGTCCATGCTTGAGCCAAAAGTCTATAAATAGGAGCCTTAGCTTAGGGTTTTCGATCTACACATTTATTCTAGTAGCATACTAGGGTTTCTCTTCTTCTTCTTAAATTCTTAAAGCATTGTTAGAATTAGGGTTTACATGGTAGCTTTACATATTAAGGTGTGCATGGTAGCTGCATGCTAGGGTTTTGCATACTAGAAGTTGCATATTAGGTTTTGCATACATGCATTGTTATTTTATGAATGATGGTAGTTTTTTCATGTTAGTAAACATGTTATTTTATGTTAGCATGTTAGAAAGCATGATAGGATTTCTTGTTTTGATATTTTAAATGGTATACATGATTAGGGTTTGTTATAGTATAATAAGCTAGAGTTGTTTTATTTTCTGTTTTTAGCATGCATGTTAGGTTTTTATTATGATTTCAAGTTTATGAGTATGATTTAGGAATTAGGGTTTGATTTATGTTTATGTTTAGAATGATATTGTTTACATAAGATGATTAAATACATGGTTTGATATACAATTGTGGACGAGGGAGCATATTGATAAGTATGATAGTTAGCTTACATATTAGCTTAATTGTAAGACCCTTAAGGTCATTTTTGCATATTTCCTTGCATAGTTTTGCATAATAACATGCAGGATTGCATTAGTTAGTATTTTTTTTATGATTTTTAGGATGTTTAGAATGTTCAAAATATGATTTAAAGAATATTTAATATTCTGCCCAGAATATTAAATAAGCTTTTAAACCATGTTTTGAGTGTTTTTTTTAGGGTTTTTAACATAGAAATTGCACTCTAGGTCCTTTAGAAAGCATTAAAGTAGGGTTTTTAAATTTTTTGTATGCATATTCATATTTTTCAAGCATGTTTTTATTGAATAATTGTTGTCCAGATTTGGATAATAACTTAGAAACATGTTTAGGTTCACAATTAACCCTAATTTAGGTTGGATTAGCCTCTAAAGACAAGTAGGATTGAGTGTAATTTAGAACCCCTTGGTTAGGAAAGGTTTCCAACCTCCATAGGACTCTTTTATTGTAAGAATTACAATCATGTCAAGTCCTTTAGCTTAATTAGAATTGTAGTCTTGAGAGACTTCTTTTCAAATGAATTTGTTTTCAAATAAAATTAAACTCTTTTTTGAAATAGTTGTTTTTAAAATCAAATTGGATTCTTTGTAAAAGAATTATTTTCAAAATCAAACACTCTTTGAAAGAGTTATTTTCAAAGTCAAATACTTTTTGGATAAGAATCCTATATTTAATAAAAAAAGAGTTGTTTTTTAAAACAAAGTTTCTATAGAATAGAGTTTTAAATGAGTTGGATTATTGAAAGATAAGCCTTTAGATAAGGATTATAGGATGAGTCCTATGTTAGTTCGAACTACATGGACTTTAAAGCTTACTAGAAAACTAATAAGATACGTTGGCACTAATAGAGCTCAAGTCCGCCTTATGATACTAAATATTAGGTTTTTAGGATTTTGTTTGATTTTCTTTTTATTATTTATTTTAGCTAGCTAGGATTTATGTGTGCATCAGATATTAAATAGCCCAAGTAAATTAAGAGACCTTTAATTCGGGTGAAATGGGTGCTTACAAAATGTTTCTTGGAACCTTCCCACGTCATTACCTAATCCCGAATCCATCTCTCGTTGTTGGTTATGCTTTTCCAAAAAATTATGGAGTTGTTTTGTTTTGAATAAAATAAAACATTTTTTTTATGGTTTCCTTATTCCTTAAAAAATAAAGTGGCGACTCCTTGTCTTTTCAAAACCCAATTCTGCTAATGTGAATACATCGAATTCTCGATGGTTCACAACCCATCATTGAATTAATGCAGCAATTCTAATTTTAATTGTGGCGTGCAAATATGCGATAAATGTCAGTTACTCGAATCTAGCCGCAAATTTCACCGGTGTGGTGGAACTTTATCGCGTGAATAGGATTCATGTCTACCATTTTCAAAATTTTCAGAAAGCGGTTCTACAAAAAATAGCTTCTTCTCCGGCGAGTTGTTTATGGCCCAACATCGGGATGGCTAAACCCAGTAAGTAATTGCATATATCTTTGATTTTTTGGGGTTTTTGATTTGAAATGATGTGTTAGGGTTATAGATTTTTCGCCATTTGGGATGAGAAGTTTAGGGAGTCTTGATAAAGATTTGATTTTTTTGGTACTTTGAATCATATATCTCTGGTTTGATGGTTTTATTTTTTACTCAAAATAGGTTTAGATGAAACATTCATGGGATTAGTGTTCCAAAATTTGTTGAGATTCGCCATTGGATTTTCATGGAGGGTTCAAAAAATGTGTTTTCCCATTAGGTTGTGCCATGAATCTTTGGTTCGATTATTTGCTTTTAGGTTGAAATGGTGGTAGTTGAAACAATCATGTGATATTTTTTTAAGTTGTTGCCTTGAGTTTTCATGGAGGTTTAAAGATATTGGATTTCTAAGTTAGTCTGCGTCATGTATCTTTAATGCAACTATTTGATTTCAAACTAATTTGTGACATGGATATTGGTTTCGATGAAGGCTTCAAAAACAAATTGATTTTTTCCTTGAAAAGAGTCATGTATACATGGTTTGTATTTTTGAATTTTTTGCATTATTGATCTAACATGCTTATTGTAGATACCCCATTTTTCACTTATAGAATTTAAGTCATTATTTCATGTCATACTGTAGACACCCCTCTTCATTGAAGAATCATTCTCCTATTTATAGCTTTGAAGACTAATTTCCTTCAATCCTCATTCCAATGACGTGTTGACATGTGTCAAGTGTCTTTCTTCATGTTTGGAGTCTGCATGCCTTGTGGTGAAGCAGTTTTGCTACATGCAAAATGATTGGTCTGAAGCTTCTGGATATACTTCTTCGAACCAATATGGAACTTCCACTTGACTTTAATTAACTATTTTCTAACTTGGAGGATTATCACTAACTGATTTCTATTTGAATTTGAACGAAAACCTCTGCATTTTTTTATTAGAAGCAATTAAAACATGTCTAATCTATTAAAAATAACTGCTACAATAGTTATTAGCAATTATTTGATGCATTATTTGATAAAAAGACAATTAAAATATGTTTAAATGTTCCAAAAGTAACTGCCACAGTAGTTATTGGTGGTTACTTGGAGGGAAACAAAGGAATCTTGGTCTTTCTCACCTTTTCACTTTTAAAACTGAGTGGGACGTGTTTCTTTTTAATTGGTTGGTCATTTAATTATTTAAACAGATCTTTGAGTTGGCTAGCTACATGGCCTTTTCTCATTGGTCTGTTAATTTTGGAGGTAAACAATAACATGTATATACGATTTAATTTTAGATTTTGCTCTAATACACATAACACATATGTTATTCAATTTTATCTTGCAAGGAACATTTAATCAGACAAATAATTTGATAACAGGATATACCATATTTTTTGAAAGTATTTCTAATTCAAAAACTTTCCATATTTACTTCCATCTCAGTTTTAAATCATATAAGATAACTTCTTAAAATTATGGACAACAAATATGAAAATAATAATATATCTAAATATCACTTGCTATTAGTTGACTTTATTTTTAACCTGTTGGTATTTTAATAAAAAATAAGCTTACCTTCTTACCTTCTACCTTACACATTGTCCCATATTGATTAGGAAGGAGAACCATGAGAGGTATATTAGTTCTCTCTTTCACTCATACTTAGTGAGAAGTTAGAAAACTTAACACCTCACCTACGGAACTTAGAAAACTTGGTTCAGAACCTCTTACTCTCCTACTCAGATGGCTTACATGCCATATACTAGTGAGATTTATTCATATTCTGTAACAGCCTATAAATTGTTACAGATTCAAATTTGTCACATTTTTTTATGGAAAAATTATCCAAAAATCTCAATTTAAGTTCTTTTTTACCCAAAAGTCCCACCATCTTTTCACTTTACCCAAAAGTCCCAATTTAAGTTCTCTTTAGACCCAAAGATCCTTTCAAACAATGCATCAGTTTCTACAAAAAAAAAAAAAAAAAAAAAAAATTGATGTCTTTATCATTAAATTGATGGTTTCTTATAAAATTGAAGCATGTTTATGAAAACTGATGCATTTTTGTATCAGTTTATAAAAAAATACATTAGTTTCCTAAAAAAAAAAAAAAGACACCTCCAGAAAATGATGCATGCATGAGTTTCCTGCAAATGTATCAGTTTTTTTAAAACCAAAAAATGAACTGATGCATTTTTCATTAAACTGATGAGTTCTTATAAAATTGAAGTATGCCTATGAAAACTGATGCAAATTTTGCATCAATTTCCTTAAAAAAAAAAAAAAAAAAAAAAACCCTTGGAAACTGATATTTCCTACAAATGCATCAGTTTTTGCCAAGAAACAGAGCATTACAGAGCACCTGATCTAATTAAGTTTCTTCTCACTCTCCTCCTCCATCTTAGGGAGAGAAAATGTTAACTGTTAAGCTTTGAGATTAAATGTTGTTGTTGTCCATCTCACATGCATCAATTTTTGTTGCATTTTGGAAAAAGTTTTAAGTGTTCATCTGATTATTGGATGAATACTGACTAGCTGTCTAGCTCACAGAGAGGGCTTTCTTTAAACGAGGGTGATTACAATGCAATCATGCTCTTTTTACTTAGTTTTCTAGTCCATTTTATCTTTTCATATTTGTTTATATTATATAATTAAGATTTTGTTTAATATCGTATTTTTACATTTGTAGGTTTTTCATGCCAAGTAGATGCATTTTTTAAGGCTAATAATCATCCTTAAAGCTTGAGCTTGTTTGGAGATCATCATGGATGTTCATGGAGGGTTATTAAAGCAATGAAAGTGTTAGAAGGAATTTTGGAGGCAAATTGGAGGCATGGAAAGTTAATTTTCTCAAAGATAAAACTATACTGATAACCTTTGTCAAACCTTATCGGTACGATAATGCTACAACCAACTTCTACAGAACTTGTGAAAAAACACTACCGATAGGGGTTCGGAACCCCTATCGGTAGGATTTACTCGGGAATCTAATTTCTCACTTGTAATTTCATGGTAAGTATAGGGGAATTTTCAGACTTTTACCTTATGTTTAGGTCAAACTTGTACAACCTATTTAAAGTCTTTTTTTACTCTTTTCCTCCTCCATCTCCTCCTCTTTTCTCTTTCTCTCTCTACCTCTAACTTTTCTCTTTAGGTTAGATTTACTTTCTCTCTCTAGATTTTACTCTTAGGATTCATTAGTTTTCATTATATTAGTTTTATTTTATCTTGCTCTTAGTTTTATATTGGTAATCACTTAGTTTAATAGCATTTTCTTCTTTGATTGTTAAACTTTTCTTTGAATCTTATTTAATGCAAGTTTATATTGAAGTTTTTAGTTGATTTCTACGTTATTTTCATTGTATTGTCTTTCCTTTATCATTATATTACTTTTATTAGTTTCCATGGCTAGTTAAACACCCAAGGTTGAGTTCTAGGGTAGATTTTCATTACAATTTAATGGGATTATGGTTTACTCATATTGATTGTGTTTAAATTGATTATAGTTTAATGTTAATATCATCTCTAATTTATAACTCTCTTGGTTTTGTAAGTTCTTGATCATTAATTTGTAGGCTAGCTATGGTTGGCACAAATGGTGCTTGAATATAATGCACTCCAAGTGTTTGTTAAAATGCTCATGAGAGGATTTACCCTTAATCTATCATTTTTTGAATTGTAATTGGACTTAGACCGAAATATCTTCCGATTAATGCTATTCTTGATCGAGACAACTTTGAGAAACCATAATCCCTAGAATTGTATAAATTGAAACTCTAGAATCCAACCTCTTTCAATTTATAGCTTTTAATCTAAATTGTGTTTTCATTAGTTTAAACCACTTATCATACACTCAAAATCAGTTCTTTTTCTTTGCACATCATTCTTTGGTTAGCAATCCCTAAGGCCCCTTTAGGACTGCAATTTTTTAGGACTCCCATGACTATGCTTGCAATGACATTATATCCTACGCTTGGGATGACACATGAACCGAAATATGGCAAGCATCAATGACGTCATTGTCGGGGATTGGCGCTAGTTCAAACAAGAAGCCAATAAAAGAGCTAGTGGTAATTCGTAATTGCATTGCCAATCCAATAAGTTCTCTCCTTTTTTAGTATGGTGTAGCTAAATTCTTTTGTGTAAATAGCAGTGTAGTTGTTTTAAATTTTCTATTAAAAAAAAAGTAATTCAATCCAAGATCAAACCATTCAATGCAAAGGGATTTTGACCAACATTTTATTTGATAGAGAGCGGAAATCTAAATGCACATTTCTATAGTGCAAGGGGAAACAACACCCGAGGAATCACACTTAGAGATCTTTTAATCTAAAAGGCTAGTACCTCGTACGAACCCAACATGTTGAGGTTGTTGCCCCAATTCCATGATACCAATTATGAAAATTCATACAATTACATAGAATATGTTGAGGAGGCATGCACTGTATGTGAGACCTATGGGCATTCCACTAGTGTTTGCCCTAACATTCCTATGTTTAAGGAAGCCCTCCATCACCTTTACTCTCAAGACTCTTCCAACTTTGATTATCATGGTCAATCCTCCCATTATTATGGTCAAGGATACCAAGTGTTTTCTTCAGATCCAAACCAACACTATACCCCACCACCTAATTCAATGGACCAACCACTTTACTAATCATCTCAAGAAATGAGCTTGGAGGATGCATTAGTTTCTGCCAAAAAATAGAGTACAACAAAGCACCTCCTAAACTGATCTAATTAAGTTTTTTCCCACTCTCATCCTCCATCTTGGGGAGAGAGAATGGTAACTGTTAAGCTCTGATATTGAATGTCCCTGTTGTTTATCTCACATGCATCAATTTTTTTTTGCGAATTGGAAAAAGTTTCGAGTGTTCATCTGATTATCTGACGAATGCTGACTCACTGTCTAGCTAACAAAGAAGGCTTTTTTTTTTTAAAACGAGAGGAAGGTTTTGTAGGGAGGGAGTTGGGGGTGGTTTCCGAATGAGTGCCTTTAGATTTTTTCAAGAGTGCGGGGACTCGGGAAAACCTGATGCCAATAACTGATTCGGGGAGTTGATAAAGGAAGGTTGGGCTTTTTCTTCTGGTTACTTTTGGTCCCTGTAAAGTCTCTAAGGTTGGTTCTAAGGCTAGAGCAAGCCACCTTCCCCTGTTGCTAAGTCTTTAATGGACCATATTTTTTCCAACTTCTTTATTGCACAAAAACAAAGCAACATCCCTATTTGAAAAATCCCTGATTTGTTCACTATGGTAGGGACTTTTGGGTAAACAAAACTTATAAAAAGGACTTTTGGGTAAAGTGAAAAAATGAGAGGACTTTTGGTAAACAAAACTTATAAGACCTATGGGCAAACAGTTCTTTTTTTTTTTTTTAAATTCTTGTTACCTCTATCTGTTATGAACAGAATTCATTTTAGATTTGAATTTCTTTCATTACCTACAAAATTGGATTGAATGCGTGTTTAATTTCTACAGCATAGGTTACACATTGTTACACCTATAAATAGATGACTCCTCTAGGCATTCTCACTCACTCATTCACAAGCTTTTCTCTTCTCTCTTATAATTCTGTACAATTTTCTCTCTTGAGTTTTTTATAAGTTTTCATTTGTGCAAAGAAAGGTGTTGTGTGGAGTTTCATTTCTTCTTTAAGTAGTGCAGCCTTAAAGAGAAGATAATGGTGAGTGGTTGGGCTGTTATATCCTGGATGCGATGGGCTATAACTACTACAACGGATTTTCTCCGTAGTAGCGGAATCGTCTTCAAGATAGTGACCTAGTCTGCGCCTCAACCCCACCTTACTTCACTTTTACTTTAATTTTTGAGGTAATATTGTCTATTATTTCCAACACAACATAAAAGGGTATCTCAATAAGGGATTTTATCATTTGGACTTAGTGATAATAACATCTATTTTCAAGGTCCTCTTGATAATTTTTCTTTTTCTTTTTCTTTTTCAAACATACTCCCTGTATTGATATTTTTTTTTTTTTGTTGTCAAAACTGTATTCTTTTACTCTAACTTGATTTATCCGTAATTTGTGATTATTACAAAGTAAATAGATTCAACTCGTATTGTATATTAAAAATTTATATATAATAAAATACTCTTTTAATGCATGTCAAATCTTACTATTAATTAGTCTCTCTTTTAGGAAAAAAAATTATTTTTACCTTCCTCTTCTCTTTTCTTTTTTACTTAAATGAGCGAAGGATATGATCTCCCACCCTTCACCTAGTTGCCTTAGTTCGATTCCAACTCCAAGTTTTTTATTATTTTGGGACTTTATCGCTTTCTTATCCGATTTCTTTTAACTTTTTCGACCTAATACGATTATTCAACACCTTGAGAGACTCAATGTGAGCCCTAGGATCATTTTGATTACATTTAATCTCAACCGTCCATGCTCGAGCCAATTTTCTATAAATAGGGACCTTAGCATAGGGGTTTTGGCATTCGATCTTCTAGAGAAATTTGGAAGAGCTTCAAGAGAATAAGAAAGGGAGGAACTCCAGCAATTTCAAGTCTTCAAGAGGTAGGTTCTCTTATTCTTTTATTTCTTTTATTATAAGAAGACTAGGTTTTATTTTTGTTGTCTTCTAGTCTCTCTTCTTCTTCTTTTCTTTAAGTAGAAGTATGATAGTTCTTTTTAGTAGCATACTAAAGTTTCTTCTCTTTTTTTTAAATTCGTTTAATACATTATTAGAATATAGTATGCATGATTAGGGTTATAATATTGCATGTAGGAGCATGATAGGAGTGTTAAAACTTTCTATTTTTTTAGAAGTATGATAGGATTTTCAATTTAGTTTCAAGTCTAGAAGCATGAATAGGAATTAGGGTTGACGTTTTCATATGTTTATGTCAAGAATAACTTCTTTTCAAGGATACTTGTTGCGATTAATCACCTTAATTACCTTGACCCAGGGAGAAAAGAATGTTAAGTGTATAAGAGCATCTCCAATGGGGGCGCCATTTGAGCTACAAAAGCCAAAGCCAAATTTTGGCTTTGGCACCCAAAAGAGCAGCTCCAATGGTGTGCCATTGATTATGCCAAATTTTAGCTTTGGCAGCTTGGGTTGCCAAATTTGGCACCTAAAATGGCAGCTATCATTTGTGCTACATCGCCCTTCCTTCCGCTCTGACAAAATGTCCCCTAAAGAACTGTGTTTGGCAGCCAAGAATTTTTATTTTTCCAACAAATGAAAGATATCCATAGTAGCAACATCAACAATAATCCACAAACAAATAGCCAACAAATATATCAATGGAAACCAAATCAAGGAAAACAAAGAATGTTGTTTACTCACGGGTTTAAGCTAATTCGAAAAATGCTTGAACGATAAAGAAATACGCCGAAGGTCTAGACCATCAAGGAATGTATGTAGGAGAAGGTGACCGGAATGTACGCCGGAGGTTGGCAGATGAGAGAGTTAGAGCAAGATTCGATGAGAAAGAGATGTAGATGAGAAAGTGAGATAGAGAGATTCGGTCAGAAATAAAGATATGGGGAATATGGGGGAGAAGATGAGAAAGGATGAGAGAGAGAGAGAGATAGAAAAATCACTTTAAAGTGATATTTTGGGTTTGTGCCCAAATTATTTTGGGTAAAAACTTTTCAAAATGTTGAGAGAGAGAGAGAGAGAGTGAGCGTGCAATTCGATATTAAACATTGACATTTTGAGGTTTGTAGAGCCACTTGCGGAAAGAATTTTAGAAAATTAACAGTTGGATTAGATACCCCTATCATACATGTCATGTCTTCCAAAAATAACAGTGATCCAACAGTTGGTTTTTGAAAAGATGTAACTTTAAAAAATTGTGATTTTTTTGTTATTTAAAATATTATCATTTTTTCAAAGTCAGTTTTCTCAGAAACCAACCTTTGGATCATTGTGATTTTTGTCAAGCATGACATACATGATAGGGATATCTAATTCAACGGTTAATTTTCCAAAATTTTGTCCACAAGTGGTTCTACAAGTACTGGGCACCTAATGATTAGAATAGAAATATTTTAGTTATTTTATGCAAAAATAAAAAAAATTCAAATATTAAATTAGGATAAACAAATAATTAATTAATTTAAAATATTAATTAATTAATTTAAAATATTAATTTTTTACATTACGAGGAATAAAAATATTTTATGTGTTCTTGTAAAAAAGAAGTTAGTTAGAAGCATGAGGGTAAAAATGTCAAATAGATAAAAAGTGCCAAATTTTAGCATTTATGCATTGGAGCACCTTGGTGCTATAATTTAACATTGGCACTATTTAGGACATCTCCAATAGTTCCATCAAATTCTTCCCAGCAAAGCTAAAATTTGATGGGAAAAGATGGTTTTCTGATTTTTAGCTTTTGCTTTTATGGGAGTTGCTCCAGTAATGCATCCATTAAATTTTGGCACAATCATCTTCTTTCCGCTTCTATCCTCATTATTTCTTATCAATTAAATCGACTATCCTTCATTCATTTCCAAGACTCCAACCACCATTATTTTAATTTATCAATAAATATTAATATTAAATTAATAATATTTCACTCTTTTTCAAAATCACGTATATACACACACATACAAATATCTTAAAATTTATGTACAACTGTTATAATTCATCACTTGCAAGCCTTCTTGCATCAGCAGCATCACCAAGTCAAAAAACCCAATACAGTCGGTGATATGAACACTATTTTTTCCCTAATACTAAATGACATTGATTGCAAGTTTGTCGCAGACCCTCCTATTTCTCTCTTCTTTCCTCTCAAAACCCTCTCTCTGTCTCTTCTCTCTCTCGCTCGGTGAACTCTCAAAACCCTCTCTTTCTCGGCGGTGATCATGAACGCCGGCGATGACCACTCAAGCTTATCGATGACCATGCACTGCTGTGAAACCCTCTTTCTCGGCGGTGACCATGCACGGCAGTGAAGCCCGCAAGCTTGTCGATAAAGCAAAATACTGATCGAAGAACGGATTTGCTCATGTATGGATTTTTTTAGCTGGATCTCCACCATTCCTCCGACGACATCGAGGTTTTCATAGCTTCCACTAACGGCACAGGTTCAAAATTTTTCATTTTTTTTTCAAATAATGTATACTTGCTTAGATTTTTTTTTTTTTAGATTATTCCTCTGTTTGGTTGGTTGTTGAAATTATTTCTGCAAATAGCTTTTTTTTTTTACTGTTTAATTTTTAATTTTCTTCTCCTGTTTGTTTGATGAGAAAATTGGTGGGAAAATTCTGTTGTGGGCTTGTGATCTCCAACTGTTTTGTTGGTTGATGAGGGTAATAGGGGCTTTTGGACACAAAGTGATGACGTGCATCATTTGGCTGAGCTACAGTGACTAGCCCAATTTGCTCAAATTTGGCTGATCACTGTTCACCATCAAATTTTGGCTGGGCATTTGATGAAACAACTGGAGCAAGATTTTTTCCATCAAAGCCAAAATATGACTTTGGCTATGGCTTTAATGGAACTACTGGAGATGCCCTTGGGTTCCAAATTTTGGATTTGGCACCTCAAATGACATTTTTGCATTGGAAATGCTCTAATACCTTAAAAATGTTAGGAAAGTTTTTTTTTTTTTTTTTAAATGTTAGGAAAGTTAAGAAATGTTATATAGGCTCCATTAGTTGAGAACCCATGAAACAAATTTCGAATGCCATTAAAATAAAATAATAAAAATAAATAAAAGAGAGGGAGAGGAAGGTCAATTATATGTCACAGTGATGCAGAAATCTCCCACCTGTTGTAGTGATTCCACGTGTCAAACTGTTATCTACATCAGATAAGAGGCTATGCTTCTTCGATTGCAAGATAATCCACCATTTCTTCACCGTCGATCATTTCACTCTCCAAAATCCCGGCCCTCCATTCTCATCAAAACCTCTCTCTCTCCAAAACCGAAAATTCCCACAACACACTCCTCTCTCTCTCTCTCTCCCTCCTCACCAGTAGTGGTAACAATGGCTGCTCTTCAACAAACCCCAATCTCGTTCCAATCCAAATACCCACCATCCACTCGAATACTATCCACTCAAAAACCCCTCAAACTCTCCTTCTCCTGCACCTTCCCCTCCATCAAAATCTCCCCCCACCGCCGCGGCAACGGCGGCGGAGCCTGCGGAGCAAAGATGAACGCCAGCGCAGCAGCGAGCTACGCGACGGCCTTAGCCGACGTAGCAAAATCAAACATGACTATGGAAACGACGGGCGCCGACGTGGAGAAAATCGACAAGATCTTCTCGGAGCCTCAAGTGTACGATTTCTTTGTGAACCCCATCATCGCCTTGGAAAAGAAGCGACAAATGCTGGACGAAATCGCGGCATCATCGGGGCTTCAACCCCACACAGCGAATTTCTTGAACATTCTGGTCGAGATGAAGAGAATCGAGCTGGTCAAAGAGATTGTAAAGGAATTTGAGATAGTTTACAACAAATTGACGGATACAGAGCTGGCGGTGGTGACTTCGGTGGTGAAATTGGAGTCGCAGCATTTGGCGCAGATTGCGAAGGGAGTGCAGAGATTGACAGGGGCTAAGAATGTGAGGATTAAGACGGTGATTGATCCGAGCTTGGTGGCTGGGTTCACTATTAGGTATGGGAGTTCAGGGTCCAAGTTGATTGATATGAGTGTTAAGAAACAGCTTGAAGAGATTGCTACTCAACTTGATTTAGGAGATATTCAACTTGCTGTTTGATTTCTTGTTTTCTTTTTCTTGGGATTTTGTTGTTTTCGGAGGGATTTTAAGTTTGTAAAAGCCTGTATTTTTTTTTTTTTTTATTTTTTTTTTGGGTTTAAAACAAGTTTGGAAAAGCTTGTTAAGACTATTACTCATAAGTTTATTTGTGGGGGATTTATAAAGGGGTAAGATTTTATTTATTTTATTTTATTTATAATATCCCACACACATGCTCCCACGGGTGATCTTTGTTTTATGAAGCATTACTCTTAAAAAATAGTTCAAAGTTCAAAGTAATTTAGGTAGTTAAGGACCACGCCTTACAAAGAAGAGGCAATGTTATCCTAAAAATGCATAATTTTGAAAACGATATAAAATTGGGCAATGATCCTAGCTTAAAATCATTTCGAAAGAGAATGAAAGGGTAATTTAGGTCATTTTTGTTAGAAACTCCGAAAATTGTCTTCAAAATTAATGAAAAACAAAAAATGATCTACAAAATATGTGTTTATTAACTTATTCTTTGACGACAAAAAAAAATGTGTAAAGTGGAAATAGAAAAAAAAAATTGTTCTTTATTTTTTGAACTATAAAAGTAAAAGCTATTTTTAGAGTTCATGGTCAAATATGGCCTTAAATTTTAAGATCACTAAAAAAGAATATTTATCTAATTATAAATATAAAGGATCACGATCCCCTTACACCTTATGTCTTATGTTGACAGCTATATATGTTTACACCTCATTTTCAAAACAATACTTATGGTAAATATTTTGACGATCCGATCGTTAGATTCGATATATTTCTTATGGATGTCATATATGTCAAAAATAATAGTGATCCAATAGTTAGATTTTAAGAAATATCATTATAAAAGCTGTGATGTTTTTAATTAATAAAAAAAATATATAATTATTTTTCACAATGATATTTTTCAAAAACTAAACATTGAATCACTCCAATTTTTTTCATACATGACAAACATATGGAAAGTATTTAATCTAGTGGTCGGTTTCTCAAAATATTTGACCCAAAATGGTATTTTGAAAATGAAGTGTAAATATAGGTGTCAAATAAGGTGCAAGGGAAACGCGGCCCAAATAAGAAATAGTGATTTATTGGAGCCAATTTAATTATGCCAGATAGATAAACAAAATCCGGTAAAATGGTGGTAAGGGAATCATTTTCCAAGTAGATAATAAGCACATTGAAATAGGATCATTTCGGGTTAAATGGGAACAATATAACTCGCCAAATAGCTCATAAAGTCAAGAATCACGCCTTATGTAGCAAAATTTTTGTGATTGGACTGCAACACATTAACTATTTGATAAATAGAGTTTGTAGATGATTTCATTTATCTTTAAAAACTAGTCTAGAACAAACCTCAATGAGAGTAGGTTTAAAATACCTTATGTTGACAAAAAAAATAAAATAGCAAAATAATGTGCCATTTGGATAAGATACTGATTTTTTTCATTTTTTTTTTTTTTTTTTTTTTTTTTTAATTTTGGAACTTGGAAGTGTTGGAACTAATTCTCAAATATTACTTTAATAATTTATAATAGATAGATATTATGTCAAATAAATTGTAAACCACTTGAAAAGTGAAGAACTACAAGGTTGAGGAGTGGATTAGGTTGCTCTCTTTAAGACGGTTTGTGCTACTGCGGACTTTATGCGATGCAATAGTTCACAAGCATGCTCAGGATACAATAGCCTAGCCACTCATTGTATCTTCTCAAAGTCTACATTACTAAGGGAATAATGGAAGCTCCACATAACACCTCACTTTGTAATGAAACTCATATTTAATAATTTTTTTTTTTTTAAAAAAGAACGATAAAGACTTGTAATGAAAGACAAGAGGGGATAGAAGATGTGTGTGAGAGTATATGAGTGTGTAAAAATAGCTTGAACTGCCCTCTATATATAGGTGTAGAAATTGTAACTTATGATGATAGAACTAAAATTTTATCATAATAACAAATTGTGGTTATGTTGGTTACTCAAAATATTAAATGAAAATATAACCGTTGGAATTGATTAGTAATAAAAATTTGACCACCACAATAAATCCATTATTTTTATTAAAATATCCAACAAGAAGTACAAACAACTTTTTTTCTTCAACTATCAATTTTTTTTGAAGTAAGAAGTACATGTAGAATTCTTAATTGTTATTTGTTTTAAAAAGCAAAAAACAAATGTTTATGGGTCAAGAGAAGCTTAAGAGTATGAGTCTCTTTTGAAGAGTATAAATTGATTCCTCATAGAAATTCAAGACCGAGTGGAATCGACGAAGGGACTCGGCTTGATCTAGGTCAAGAGAAGCTGCGAAGCCATGGTAGGTGGTGTAGGTGTAAAGGAGAGAGTCGAAGGTGGGCAGTGTACCAATCGCGGTGGATGGCATAAGATAAGGGTCTGTTATGATGTTTCATGTGCACTATTTAGGTATGTTTTGCCATAATTGAGAAGCATTGGAGAAAGGAGACAATCAAGAACCAGGTTATGGGCTCCAGAGAGAGAGAGAGTGTGTGTGTGTAATAACCCAAGTTTTATTTTTCTTTTTATATGAATATTTTAATGATTTTCTGGAAAAAAAAAAAAAAAGCCTTTGAAAAAATTACAACTTTGATATTTCCTATATAAACCCACACCCACCCATTCATTCTTCATTTCAGCCGTGAGCAAGAGAGAGGAGTTGGTCGCCGGAGCTCATGCCATCGTCGTGAAAGTGAGTTCTTGCCTATTCGTTTTACTTTCTTTGCTTTCCTTGGGTTATTTTTGGATTTGTGTAAGCTTGGGGTTGGGTTTGGATGTTAGGTTGTGTACTTGGTGTTTTTGGAGGTGGTTTATAGATGGATTTTTAGTTTGGTGAGTGTTTTGGAGGAATTTTGAAGCTTTGGATGCTTGTATGTGAGTTAAATGGGTTTTGAGTTAAATTTCTTGGTTGATCTCTTGTTTAGACCTATTGTTTTGTGTAATATTGGTAGATCAGGTGTCTTTGAGGGTTGTTTTTTATGGATCGAAGGTTTGGGGTTGATATTTGAAGGTTTGAGGGTTGGATTTGAAGTTTGGGTCAAGGGTTTTACTGTTTCTGCTCGATTTTTGGCTTCTGCTCGCTATTGGTTCGATCCAGGGTTGGTTTGGATTGATCCAAGGTCTTTTAGATCGATCTAGGGTGGGTCTGGATCAATCCTGGCTCGTTCCAATTGGTGCATTTTCTCATTTCTCATGTTTTATTTTGTCTCAACTTCAAAAACGTGTATCTTTCTCATCCGAACTCCGTTTTGGACGGTCTTTATATGCTCGGAAAGCTTATGAAGTCTAGTATCTAAATATGTTGGTTTTGGGGTCAGATTATTTGAGGAGAGATAAATAATTTGGATATACCATATTTACCATTTTCTTGTACCATTCATCTTCTTTGGTGTATATCTTTCAAATCACTTGGCATTTGGCCGCGAAATTCGATGTGTAGCATCTAAGCATTCTTGGGTTTATTTCTTAGAATTTTTAAGGCCTTTGGTTTGGTGTTTTGGGGTTTTGAGTCTTTGGGGTTGCCTGTGAGCAGTTTTGAGAAGTGAATCATTTTACTTTTGATATTGTGAATCTTTTATGCTTTTTTTTAATTCCTTGCTTGCATTATTTGTTGTTTCCTTAGACTTGGAAGGTCTTTGGAAGGATCACTTGCATTGGGTACATTACGCATTGCATTTGGGAGGCTCGTGGAGCCGCAAAGGATTGGAAACATTGTGGTATTGAGGTAGGAATAAGTAACTTTGTACTGGTTAGTAATGATATATATGTTTTACAAATTTCTTTTAAAACCATGTGTAGACATCCATTTTTGACCATAAGCATGGTCATGAATGGTTACCTGTGATTAGAGGTAAAATAGGGTGTCAAAACCCTAAATTCCCAGTTTTACCCTTGTGGGTAGATAAATAGAAGTCATTATCGCATGTAGGTTTTTAGGTCAGATTGAGTCGGTTCTTTTTTCATTAGGTTTTTAGAGAGTATAGGAACATCCCTGCAAAATTCCATGGCATTCTGAGCCAGGCTTGATAGAAAATAAGGCCTTTTGTGACTGAAGGGCAGTACTGTCCTTTGAATCACAAAAGCCCTGAATAACTGTCGATCTTGTCTCGAATGGTCTCGAGGCTTTGGCATAGATATTTAAAGTGTGTTTGGTAGCTAATTTGATCAATGGCAAGATCTGTGGAGCCTTCTGGCTCATATTTGGCTCGAAAGACTCGAAAGGCCCTTTCAAAGCCCAGATTATGGTTTCGACCGGAAGCGACCGGGATTCGATATTTTTATCAAACCAAAGCCTTCGAAGGCTTCAAAACACTTTCTTAAAACATTTTAAAACTTGTTTCGAGAAAAAGAAATGATTTCGAAAGCAATCGGTTAGCAAATTTCAAAACCCTAATTTGGGCCCGGCAGGCCCTAAACAGCTAATCGGTCAACTTTTTCCTAAACCTTTGACCTTGGTCAATGTATTTTCATTTCAAACACAACTTAAAACATGGAGAATCGAATCACGATCATTTCGGCACTTGAATCGTCAAATTTAGACTTAAAACGGGCCCGAAAAGCCAAAAAAAGCCGAAACCGGATCGAAATGGGCTGAGATAGGCCCACATAGGGCAAAAATAGCATGGAGGATCGATGACCATCCACCAAGGGACGGCCAACCATCCATGAGGGACTGCCAACCGTCCCAAGGAGGATGGTCAACGATCCCAATAGCCAATAACTGCTAATTTTGAGAGATTTTTCTGCCCAGGACTCTTCCAAGCCTTGCCATGTGTCCAGTTCGGCCATGGGGACTTTGGGATGAGTTCAAACACTTTGGAAGACTGGTTTAGAGCCCTTGGATCATTCCTAAGGGATTTAAACTCAGCCATTGATCAAACTCAGGCCTCCTTATAAATAGAGGGCTCTGAAATCAGTTTTAACACACAGAATAAGCTTTAGAGAGCTAGCTTGGAGAGTAGAGGCTTGAGCAATTGCACAAGCTTCCCCCATAGCACTCTAGCTTAAGTTTTAAAGTCTTTGAGGTCCTTGGAGTTCTTGGAGCTTGAAGAGAAGGCTTGGAGCAAGTGGGAAAGAAAGAGGTTAGTAAGTTATGTAACTTTCTTGCATTCTTATTAGTATGCATAGGATTTAGTTCATTGTTAGTATGCATAGTAGGGATTAACTTGTTAGCATGCATAGTTTAGGTTATGTTTCCATATTTCTTTAGTATGCATAAGCTAGTTTATTGTTTCTTTAGGAATTAGTTTTGTAATATGTATGCATATTTCTCCCTCTTTTCCTTTATTCTTCTTCGATCATGCCATATTAGGATTACATATTTAGGATTAGGTTCATATCTAGGAACTATTTTAACATAGGCTTAGGTCTCTTAGGTTATAATCATGTTAGGATAGTTTATGCAAAATAATCACATGCTAGTGTTGTTAGGATGAGTTTGCATTGTTCATATTAGGTTTGTTAGTTTATTTTTATCTCTTAAAGTGTGCCTAAAAATATCAATTATGTTCGAGGGAGCATGCAAAAAGGTAAGACTCTACCCTTGTGTTTATTTCCTATGAATAAAATGTTGTTTTCAAGCATATTGTATAGGATAAATTAGCATATCATACTAGGTTGCATATTAGGTCATTTACACTCTTTTTATTCTTTTATTTCATGGGTTTTAAACCACTCTTTGGTTGCATATAAATCTGTCCATGGGTTTAAAGTAACCTAAAAGTGCATTTAAACTCATTTTTTTAGGCTTAAATCAACTTAGAAACATGCCTAGGTTCCCATAGCTAACTTAGATTGCATTTAGGACATTTTCATGCATTGATCACTTTCTTTGGTTGTATTTTTATTCATTTTCCAGAATTTTCAGCATGCATTATTTTGATATTTAGGATTATTTAGATAACTTTAGGATGTAGTTAGGGACTTCTAGGTTAGGGAAGCCACTTGGCTTCACCTAAGACTCCCCTTTGTTGTAAAAACTACATCTAAAGAGGGATTTTAGCTTGTTTAAGAGTATATTTTTTAGAGTTTTCAAATGAAAATTAAAGAAGTTGTTTTGGGATGAAACTCTCATTTTAAAAGATGAAGTATTTTAAACAAATACTAACTCTCGAAGATAGAGTCTTAGATAAGGTAAAATTCCTTCAAGGATATAGTTCATTACAATAGGAGAGTCCTAGGTTAATCGAACTACGTGGACTTTGATCTTTACCAAGAAATTGGTAAGGTATGTAGGCAGTCAATAGGGCACAAGTCCAATCTTAGGTTGACTTTTAGTCTCCTAAGATCCTTAGGATTGTGTATACTTTTGTACTATATATTATTATTATTATATATTATTATTCATATTTTGTGGTTGATTAGATATACTAGTATTGTTTTGAAAAGATTTTGATAAAGCCAAAACTTAATTAGGAGACCTTTAATTAGGGCGAGGTGGGTGCCTACAAGGAGTTCCTTGGAACCTTCCCACTTCGTAACCTAGCCCCCGAATCCAACTTTGATTCAAAGACCATGCTTTTCCAAAATATGGGGTCAATTTTTTATTAAAAATAAAACTCTTTTTTGTGGTTTCCTTGTTCCCTAAAAATAAGGTGGCGACTCCTAGTTTTTTACAAACTCTCATCCCTTTTTCAAAAACTCAATCTTGAGTGGATAATAGAGAAGGATAAACGTGGATAATAGAGAAGGATAAATCGATATGGATAAACATCATCCACAATCCACTCAAAAAAACACCCCCAAAGTGAACGAGAAGCCTCCCAATCAGGTTGGCTGGTTCACACCATGTATACTTATTAACTCCTTTTGATCAACATGACTTATACCTGTTTGTGAATCTTATTGTTTTATTGTTCTGTCAAATAGATACATGGAATATACATGTTTATGAACTGTGTGAACTGTGTGGCATGCTTTGAACTATACTAAATGGATTTCAAGTGGAAATGCTTTACGTTTGACAAACCTTTATAAATGTGGGAATTGGATATTTTCTATCATTGGCTTTATAATCTGAGTTGATGTGCACATGACTAAACTGTTTTATGAAATGATAGTTTGGCACTGATATTAATTTGAGTATGCCCCATGTTCTAAATGGTTTTACATATAACACGAGTAGTTGGCTATATGTTTATGTCATTCCCCATTCTTTTGGAAAAGATAATGGTTTTGAAGATATATTTTATATGACGGTTGAGCTGAGGCTCTGGATTACTGGATATTTGGTTTCCATGCGTAACAGAGTTTTAGGCATGAGCTTGCTCCCTAATCTCCTTATGATGAACCTTGGTTACTGTGATTACTACCATGCGTGAATGCAGGTGGTTGGCGTGATTCTTTCCCAGCCTCATTCTGGTGGGCATTGCATGATGATAGTTATTGTATCTTTTAGGACATATATGTATACATATGTATGTGGATCAGATTATATCATTAGCGGTTTGGGCCCATGGCCCTACTTGATATTATAGGCGGACGTGACTACGGTCTCCGACCTCTGGATTTGGTAGTAGCCCAGTTGAGCTAAAGGTTTGTTAGCATGAATCAACAGCCCTATAATATGATTCGATCCAAGAGTGGATATGTTAGGGACTTGTTGAGGCGACACATATACCAATCTGGCCGAAGTCCATACCAATGGCAATACTTGGACCCTTGTGTGGCGGTATCACCATGCCATGGATTAGGATGTTATTCCGGCTATTGTCCACATGCGACGAGGGATTCTGCATGCGAGGCATACGCCTTGTTACTGACATTGGTACCGGAGGATATGGTTTTTCACTGAAAGCTTACACATCTATTAAACTTAGATTTCAAGTTGATTTATAATATTTGTTGAATTTTGGAAATAAATGATTTATATAAATATTTCATGTATCACTGTATTATTATTAATTCGTAGATGTTATATTATTCCTACTGAACGATTCGAGGCTCACTCCTGCTTTTCATGCGACAGATTGCAGGTTAACTTGGGGTTGCATTCTTAGCTTGTCACAATCTTTTGCTAAGGATTGTGGGATAGCTTTAAGGTTGTTTCTAGATGTGTTATAGCATTCTTATCTTGTATGTATTGTATGTATTGGAATATTTAGATTATGTATTGCTCATTGGTTTGCCTACTTGTCAGGGTCGTTGGCATTATTATTTGATTTCCTATAAGTATTTGTATAAAGCGATTGGGACATAATGTATGGACATGACATTTTATTTTCTTATATGTAATTCTTGTATCCCGTGAGGAAATTCGGATGAGCAGGACAGGTTGTACCTCCATCTTGACACGTGTCGACCTATCCGGAAGGGTCGGTACGAATCTTAGGTTGGGGTGTTACAGAGAGAGAGAGAGAAATTGAAAGGATGACTTACCAACTTGCTTACTTATTGGTTTAGAAAATGAATGATGATTTACCTACTTGCATCCCTAGAGACTTTATGGGTGTTCCATCTCATGAAAACCCCTCTGCTCCACATTTAATTTTTGCTACTTGATTTTTTAAGTTGTGAAAGCTACATTTTTCTATTACCATAATTTTTAAAGGGTTTTATATCAATAGGACCATGGTATAAGATGCATATACCAATACATCCCTATGATTTTTGGTGATACATGAATACATAGTTTTAGTTCGTAAAAAGACAAAATTGCCCATACATGGATTTATTCCATATTTAGCGTTTACTAAAATATTTTTAAATATTCATATCTAAATTCCTAAAACCTTGTCTCTATTTCAACAATTTTGAAATTTCAATTTTTAATTTTTCTATCAACACAAGATTTTTAGATAGCAAAATCATTTTAAAAAAGAAGTAAACATATTTACCTTTAAACACACTAATATAACTCAAATATACGTTTACTGTGAATAACCATTTCAAATGGCAATGAGTCTAACTAAAAATGAACATATTCCGTTATATGTATATATGTGTATATGTAAAACGAAATATATGGTGGTGATATACTTTCAGATATACATGTTTACATATAACGGACTGTGTAGTGGTGTAATTCATATATTCAGTTTCACATGTATACATGTATATCTGAAATCGAAAATTATACATGTATATCTGAAATCGAAAATTGAATTTTGAAGTTTGAAATCCAGTTTCTATGTTTCGTTTAACATGTACACATGTATATCTATAAAGGAAATTTGAATTTTGAAGTTAGAAATCCATTTATCAAATTTCGTTTTACATTAATACATGTATATTTGTAAAACGAAATTAGAATTTTGAACTTAGAAATCGAGTTATCATATTTCGTTTTACAGGTATGCATGTATATCTATAAAATGAAATATGGATTGGTGACATTCATATGTTCCGTTTTACAAATACATATGTATACCTGTAAAATGAAATTTGAATTTGGAAGTTTTAAATGCATATACCATGTTCGTTCTACAGATATACATGTATATCTGTAGAACGAGATCAATTGGAAAATGAAAATAAATCAAGTATAAACATGGAACACACCTTTCAATAATGTTTGAAATCTGGCAAATGCCCAACTTCATCAACCAATAATCTTCACAACAAAAGAGATCAGTAGCAGCAAGTATAGGGCTCCCGTTTTTTATTTAGAAAACCCAAAACCAAACCATTGTTTAGATAATATAAACTCAATGAAATCTTTAATCTCAATTCAAATTCAAACAAACTTACCATATCCAAAACATTCAGCATAAATTTCAAATAAAAAACGTCCATAAATATTTAATTTTAAAATATAAAATTTAAAGAAATTAACAAGCTTGCTGACATTAAGGAATGGAGGTATAATAGATAATGAAATATCCTAGTTGACTTTATATTTGAGTTGTAGGGAGCTATTAGTATAGTATCTTATTGGTTGGACTCATTGATAAATAAGATCATATTTAAGGTCCTTTTGATCATTTTCCCATTTTTAAAAGCACAAATAGCTACTTTCATATAGTAGGAAGTAAAATGACTTGCCAAACGTACTGCATTATCAAAACTTCCAATTTTTTTTTTTACTTCTATAAGTGAAAAATTAGAAGTCATAGCTTAACCAAACATGCCCTAAAATTTTAATTCAATAGAATAAATAATTATATAGGATCAATGTTGAAATTTTTAAAATGCATTTATTTCAGCTTTGGGATACATTAAATGGCCACTGTTTTTTTTACAATACTTTTTTGGAATAAAATTTCATAATTTTTCTTAATATATTTTAATTTTATGAATTACTTTTTTCATACAGTAAATAAAATGTATCGACTAAAATCATGAAATTTCATCAATAGGTTTGTTGATACATTAGCAATTGAGGATAAATATTTTATAAAAAATAACAAGTTTAATTCCAAATTTTAGTCAAAGAATTAAATGACTAATTGATAGAAGAGGAAAGTAACACAAATTAAAATTATAGAAAATCAATGTGTTTCATTTAAAACTATAAAAATGCAAAATATAAACAGGTGATAGTTAAAAGGGTCAAACGATAATCTTCCCTTTGATTTTCCCTTCATTGTCTTTTTTGCACACCCATATTGTGTGCTTAGAGTTTTAACATTTTGAAACTAAAACTACACCAGTTGTTTCAATCGGTTTAACAATTGATCGAAGTTAGTGGCTTGATTTAAACATCTAATCTGTTTTTTAATTTATTAAAATACCGTTAAAATATCTGGTTCAGCCGGTGGTCTATTGAGACGGAAACGGTTTTAAGGAATCGACCGATTTTGTTCACTATTTAAAAAAAATGGTATAGAGTATTAGTAGTTTTCTTATAGGTACGCGCTGATAGGGATTTATTTGCGGACGTGGGTTATAAGTCGTTAGATTGACACAAAGTGGATCAAACGGATGGCAACAACTCACTTAAAAAAGAAGCTGTGGGTTGACGTGTCCGTGTTACGTGAATTCGGATGTGAGGAGAACGCCCATTTCACCCAAAATTTTAGCTTATCAAAATCCCACCAGCACAAGTTAGAGAGAGAAAAAAGAAAAAAGCACCCAAAGCATGTATTTGAAACCCTAACCTTCCTGCGATAGGGAGAAGCTCAACAGCATAATCGAGAAGCAGCTCGTCGGAGTAGCTTCTGACTCTAATGTTCAAGGAGGGTCTATTTTGGCCGAACGTCGCACAACTTTCAACTCGCCAATAAGAATGCATCAAAGTACCTCTTAAACAAAAGTCTATCTAATTATTTGTTGCTTTTGAGAGCAAAATCATATTAAAAAACATTCAATCATAAGACTTAACCTCAATTTCATTCAGCCACTCTGTTAGGAGTCCAATTTTGTTCTGAATTTGTGTGGCTTGCCATGGATTGGGTTGGTATGGTCAATATGGTTAGACGTAGCATACATCCTTGAGCAAAACGCAACGAAGGGATCAAAGTTTTACATCCATTTATTTAATTGAATATGTTCACACCAAAATTAGCTATCCAATAAGGAGATGACACCAGGCTAACTAAATTGGTGATTTAGTGAGATAAAGCTAAAGAAGTAATATTTTAGCTAAATGCAATAGCTAAAGGCATGTGATAAAAGAAGTTAAATTCAAATAGGAATGCATGTGGCAACAAATTAAGCAAATGGTTAGCAGATTAAAGAGGATCTTACATGTGGCAAGGATTTAAACACATAGCAGTAGATTAGTTGCCTTAAGCTTAAGTTCAAGGAAACATGATAACTGTTAGCTATTTTAAAGCTAAAAACAAGGGACATGGCAGCAACACGTTCCTAATTAAAAGGGAATGCAGCAGCCTACAACAGCCATTATCAGCACTACAAGCAAGTATGGTTATGATTATCAAGAAACAAGGGTCATGAGATCATGGGAGGAGTAGTTTTCAGCACTACCAAGAAATGTGTAAAAACCCGTATTTTTATTTCAAGTATTTTAAATACTTTCATGTTTTATATGGTGACTGGGAAAAAATAAAAAAATAAAAAAATTCCATTTAAGTCCCAAATGAGATTTAAGACACAACCCCACTCCCCTTTTTCATTCTTCCATTTCGTGAGAGGGAAAGGGAAACTGAGAGAGAGAAGAAAGAGAGGGGTGTCACCGGAGGTCGCTGTGAGCTCGTTGGAGTGTCGTCGTTGCCTGAAAAAGGTAACGCTATTCCTTTTTGTTCATTTTCCTTCCTTTTCTCATTGTTTCAAAACCCATTTTGGGGGTTTAGGGTTTCAAATCTTATAATTAGATGAGGATGTTTAATGTGAGTGTTTTGAGGATGGTTTATATGTTGTAAGGGTTGAGTTTTATGGGTTTGATGAAAAAATTAATGGTGGTTTTGTGTGGTTTGTGTCAAAATAGGTTTTTTTGGGTTTTATGCCTAAAACTGTGGATTTTAAGATCCGACCATTGGATCTTTGGTTTTTGTTTGGGTTTAGCGTTGTTGAGGATAGATTAATGTGAATCCAAAGTTGGATGGTGGGATTTGAGCGTTAGTTTGGTGTTTGGGAAGTTTGGTTTGAGTTTGGACAAGAGAATCGCGGGTTGGTGCGATTTGGGAGTTTTCTATCGATAGAGAGGGATCTCTATGGATAGACCTATATGTCTTCCATTTTTATTTTTGTCCAATGCAGTTTTTTTATTGATAGAAGTACTTTTCTATCGATAGAGTTGGTAGTTTCTCCTTTTGGGTTATTTTGTTCCTTTTTTATATTGGTTTGCTTCATTAGAGTTTGTTAAGGACTAGAAGGTTTTATTAGCGCATTTTTGAGGCTTTAAAGGTTGGTTTAGGACAGTAAAGTCTTAGGTTGTTGTCATGGGGCATTTGTATGGGTTGAACTTGATGTGCTTTGTTCTATCTTTCCTTTCAGATCCCGATAGTCCTGAAGACCATCTCTTCAACTTCTTAGCACTCACATTTGAGTGCATTGAGCATTGCATTTAGGAGGCTCACGGAGCCACAAGGGTTGGTATATACCAATGCATTGAGGTAGGGATAAGTAACCTTTTTATTGTTATTGATGATATGCATGTCTTACAACTGTTTTGAGAACAATGTGAATTGTAAATACCTTTTTGAATGATATGATTTATAAATGCTTTGTGAACCCTGTTGTTATTGAACTGTCAAATAGATACATGGAATATACTCATTTATGCAATTGTGCAATCATTTGGCATGTTTATGAAGTGAAAACTAAGACATAATGTCAAGATGTTTTACGAATATGTAATATTTGATGATAAATGACTATTTGATTTTGGATATGATGCATTTACAAACTTAGGGATGAGCCTTTCTACTGTTTGACTTATGTTTGACTTATGGAAACTCAAAAAGGGCATATTGTGGCATTGTTTATGCAAATATGACAAGTAATGGTTTTATGCTTGTATGTCTCCTTTTTCAGAACTGTTTTATGAATTTGAGTAAACGAAATTATGAGTGATTTTGCAAGTATGTCCCCATTTATAACTATAAAAGGGTTTGAGAACTTGAATAAATATGAAGTATTATAAATGAGTTTTAAACCCTGAAATGCCTTGGGATTTGGAAATGCATATACTTTGTGAATGGTTTATGAAATGGTACTTTGGATATAGTTTGGGCTCCGTTTGTATCACATAGAGGTTTTATAAGGGTCCATGGTCCTAGGTGGAGTCTTAGTGCAAACCCGATAGAATAGCCCTGTAGTGGCTTGGCAGTTAACCGTGCAAGGTAACTAGCTAATACCCTCAAAAAGAAAGACCCGTAGTGGTCAGTTTTGGTTTCACTGTGCCGGTGGCTTATTAGTCAAGAACTAGCAATATGTAATACGTTCGCGAGCCTGGTTTCAATAGACATGCGATGAACATGTGTGATATGTGAAGCATGTACTATTGATGTGATGTGATGAGGTGTTTAAGATGGTTATTGATATGTAGAAGCACTTGGGTATTGTTTTTCACATAAACACCACACAAGTTTACAATTGCCTTATGTATATTGTTTTACAATTGTTATGGAAACTTTGGAAACTCTGTTTATTTAAAATATTACATGTATCACTATATTATTGTTATTAGTAGAGGTTACATTATTCCTACTGAGCAATTCGATGCTCACCCCTGCTTTTTACGTAACAGATTGCTGGTTGATTGGGGGTTGCATGCTTGGCTTGGCACAATCCTCTACTGAGAGTTGTTAGATAGTTTCATGGTTGTTCTTGCATTAGTATTTGCATACTCATGAAATATGTATTGTATTTAGTTGAATATTTGGATTAGATGCTGCTTGTTGCACAACCAACTTGCTAGGGATGTTGGCATTCTTATGATTTTGATTTACTATTTATGTATAAGACGTTTGGGACATAATGTATGTACATATCATTTCATATTGTTATTTTTTTTTTTTGACTCTCGTGAGAAAATATGAATGAGTAGGACATGTTTTACCTCCGTTTTGACATGTGTCGACCTCTGGAATGGTCGGTACGGATGTTAGGTTGGGGCGTTACAAAGTGGAGAATAAGGTAGATCATGGCAGTTATCAAGAAGTCTATAAATAGCGAAGACGATGACGGAAGAAAATTACACAACGTCAATCCAATCAACACGCAATGATTCTCAAATCAGTCTTTTAGTTTTAATATTTTCATTGTCAATACCACTCTCAGTTTCCAATTTATTTCAATTTCCAAGTATCTAGTTTATTTCAAATCAAGCATTCAAGTTCAATTTCAATTGTAAGCAATTTACATTCTTTCTCAATTTCAATTCAAGCAAGCATTCAAGCAATGACAATATGGCATAACCACCCACTAACTAAATAGCCATTTTCTTGATTAACTCCCCACTAGGGCCGGCCCACCATGTTTGCAACATCAAAAAAGTATTTGAGGCCTTCATTCTTGAGGGGCCCAAAATTTTGTAGCCCATAACCCTTGGCCATTCCAATTTTTATAAAAAAATAATAATAATAACATAGTTATATTTTGTAGCCCAGTTAGCTCGCCAACGCCAAGTTAAACTCTCTCTCTCTCTCTCAATCTCCCCTCAAATCTCCCTAGGGCAAAATCGCCCCTCACTGGCTCACTGCCCTTAGGCCTTAGCCCCCTCTGTATCTCTTGTAGAATCTCAATTTGTTATTTTGAGGTAAATTTTTACCCACAAATTTATGGTTTTCCCTTTTTCTGATGTTAATAAAGCATAATATTTTGATGATATGATCTTATAGCCAGGGCCGGCCCTCCATGTTTGCAACATCCAAAAAATGTTTAAGGCTTCCATTCTTGAGGGCCCCAAAATTTTAGTAGCCCATAACCCATTGGCCATTCCAATTAAAAAAAAAAAAAAAACAAAGTTACATTTTGTAGCCCAATTAGCTCGCCAACGCCAAGTTAGACTCTCTCTCTCTCAATCTCCCCTCAAATCTCCCTAGGGAAAAATCGCCCCTCACTGGCTCACTGCCCCTAGGCCTCAGCCCCCTCTGAATCTCTGATAGAGCCTCAATTTGTTATTTTGAGATAAATTTTTACCCTCAAATTTCTGGTTTTCCCTTTTTCTGATGTTAATAAAGCATAATAATTTGATGATTTGATCTTATAGCTGATGTTTTCTGATCTTGAGGTTTATAAAATGTATCTGTTCAATTATATATACATATTGCTTAGTGTGAACCAGCAACCTAAGGAATTTGGAGGCTGTTCACTTAAATCATTATGGATTGTGGATGATTTTTATCCATCTCGATTTATCCTTCTCTATTATCCACATTTATCATTCTCTATTATCCACTCAAGATTGGGTTTTGAAAAAGGATAAGAGTTTGAGAAAAACTTGGAGTCGCCACCTTATTTTTAAAGAATAAGGAAACCATAAAAAAGAGTTTTATTTTAAATAAAACAATGACCCCATATTTTGGAAAAGCATGGTCTTCGAATCAAAGTTGGATTCGGGGGCTAGGTTATGAAGTGGGAAAGTTCCAAGGGACTCCTTGTAGGCACCCACCTCACCCTAATTAAAGGTCTCCTAATTAATTTTGGGCTTTATCAAAGTCTCATAAAAAACAACCCTATCATATCTAATCAACCAAGAAAGTAGTGTAGATAATACTGATAATAGATAATAATAATAAAAAAGAATCAAAATCCTAAAGACCTTAGGAGACATAGAGTCATCCTAAGATTGGACTTGCGCCCTATTGACTGCCTAGTACCTTACCAATCTCTTGATAAAAATTAAAGTCCACATAGTTCGATTACCTAGGACTCTCCTATTGTAATGAACCACATAAACGAAGAGACTCTATCTTATCTAGGACTCTAACTTCGAGAGTTAGAGTTTGATTAAAACACTTTTTTCATAAGAGATGGAATTTCATTCTAATTTGAATTCTTTCAAAATCACTTTTTAGAATCCTTCTCGAAGTAGATTCCTAAATAAAATAGAACTCTATTCCTATTGTAATTTTTACAACAAAGAACAGTCCTAAGTGGGGTCAAATGACCCCCCTAATCTTAGGGTCTCTAACTAGTCCTAAGTTAGTCTAAACACCTAAAATACTAACATTATGCATGCTGGAATTTATAAGAAATATATAAAAATTGCAATAAAGATTGTAAATAATGCATGAAAAATGTCCTAAATGCAAACTAAGCTATCTATGTGAACCTTGGCATGTTTCCAAGTTAGTTTTGATCCTAAAAATGATTTTTAATCCACTTTAAGGTTACTTTTAAACCTTGTATAGATTTAAATGCGATCAAAAAGTGGAATCATAACCCATAAAAATAAAGAATAAAAAAGGTGTAAATGATCTAATATGCAACCTAATATGATTTACTAAGATTACCATATGTAAAACTATACAAAAAGTGGATTAAGAATGATGATTAAGTCACATTAAAGTGGATATTCAAATCTGGACAGATTTGAATACTCACTCTAAACGACTTTAAGACCATTATTAGTTCAACAAGAATACTAAATAAAAATACTAACATGCATATTAAACAATAAACTAAGACCCTATATGCAAAACTACTTAAAACAATCAAACTTTACTAAGTTAACCATGCAAATCTCATACTAACCAATTTATATGCAACAACCAATTATTCCTAAATATGAAGACTCAACCTAAGCATCTATTCCTAGCACAATAGAGACATTGAAGAAGAGAAGAAGAAGAAGAGATATGCAAACTTTTAAAACAAAACACAATAATTAATTGCACTGACCTTTTTGCCTCCTTGACCTTTGCTTCTTAGCTTCTTCTTAAACCTCTAAGGGCTTCAAAGATGTAGCTAAAGTTGCTAGGGGGGCTGGTGTAATGCCTTAAGGCTTTACTCTTCCAATTTGGCTCTTTAACTGCCTTGTGTGTTGTGCTAAAACTGATTTCAGGGCTCTCTATTTATAGGGAAGCTTCAAATTGATCAATGGCTCACATTGAAACTCTTAGGAATGATCCAAGGGCCTCAAACCAGTCTTCCAAGGTCTTCAAGTTCGTCCCAGAGTCCCAAAGGCCGAACTAGACACTTGGCAAAGTCCAATGAATCAAAAAGACTGAAAAATAGCAGGTATAGGCAAATTTCTCGGATGACCATCCACCTTGGGACGGTTGGCCATCCCTCATGGACGGTTGGCCGTCCCTTGGGGGATGGACATCGAGCCATCAGCCCAAATTTGCCCTATATGGGCCCGTTTCAGCCCGTTTCGACCCAGTTTCGGCTTTTAGGGCCCGTTTCAAGTCCAAATTCGACGATTCAAGTGCCAAAATGATCGTGATTCGATTCTCCGTGTTTTAAGAAGTATTTGAAGTGAAAATTAATTGACCAAAGTCAAAGTTTTGGGGAAAAGTCAACTGATTAGCTGTTTAAGGCCTGCCGGGCCCAAATTAGGGTTTTGAAATCTGCTAACCAATCGTTCTCAAAATCGTTTCTTCTTCTCGAAACAAGTTTTAAAAAATTTAAGAAAGTGTTTTGAAGCCTTTAAAGGCTTTGGTTTGATAAAAAGATTGAATCTCGGTCATTCCCGGTTGAAACCCTAATCTGAGCTTAAAAGGGCCCCTTGGGCCTTAAGAGCCAATCATGAATCAGGAGGCTCAACAGGTCTTGCCATTAATCAACTTAGCTACCAAACACACCCTAGATATCCATGCCAAAGCTTCAAGACTATCCGGGACAAGATCGATAGTCATTTAGAGCTTTTGTGATTCAAAGGACAGTACTGTCCTTCAAGTCACAAAAGGCCTTATTTTCTATCAAGCCTGGCTCAGAATGTCATGAAATTTAACAGGGATATTCCTAGACTCTCTAAAAACTAAATTCAAAAATAACCGACTCAATCTGACCTAAAAACCTACATGCGATAACGACCTCTATCTAACTGCTCACAAGGGTAAAACTGGCAACTTAGAGTTTTAACACCCTATTTCACCTTAAATCACAGGCAACCATTAATGACCATATTCATGGTCAAAAATGGATGTCTACACTTAGCTTTTATTTTTAGAGGTTATATGGGAAATGGATTTTGATAAGAAGGGTGAACGAATTACCCAAAACAAAATGAAAGAAAAGTAATTATTTTTCTTGCTATTTACGTCCTCTCTTGCTCTTTATAACTATCTACATATTTTTTGTCCATTCACAGTATTCACTGTTCGGCACTTCAGCCCATTGTTTTTAACACCATGTGCTGCATACCTTGTATTTTTTTACAAATACCCTGTTTAGATATATTAGTTGTGAAATCTCTTTATTGTTGTCATTGTTGATTAGTATGCACAAGGGATTGGAAGTAGAGATTCTTTTTCCTTTAGCTATTTAGTTATCTTTTTAGAAAATTTGTTCTATTGAATTTAAATCAGACCGTAGATGGATTAGAAGGAAATGCTGGACTGAAATGGGTTTTAAATGGATTGGGAAATCAAAATCAAATTTTATGCTTTTAAAAAAATCATTAGGTCTTTTATTAAATACGGAATATGTCATTATTTGCTTGTTTGCTTGGAAATTTCTTGTTTCTCTTGTTAATATCTTGTGATATGTAGGTGCTTGGTAACTTTGAAACATATTGTTGAGTCCCCATAACACCTTATCTACCCTTACAAGTATATTGTATACGTACTGAATTAAACAAAGACTCTAGGAACATAAATTAACTAGTTGAATAAAAAAGTTATAGAAAAAAAAAACACTTAGGTGATTCAACTTGTGAATCTAGCTCATTGTTTATTCTAGGATTGGTGAAATGATTGTGAATATATACTAATTTTTAGAAAATGATTTATTTTTATTCTAAGATTGGTGAAGGGAGCCATGCTTTTTAAAAGAAAACATCAGTCTGGGTATCAAAAGAGAGTAGAAAAGAAAAAAAAAAAAAAAAGAGGCTTTTCTCAAGTCTCAAGAAGGTGCTTTTGAAAATTTTTTATTAACCCTAGACAGAGAGAGGCAAATGAGGAAGAAAATGTGGAAGCAAATATGGAAGAAAATATTGATGTGGGTAATGATGCAAATGTGGAGGAAAATGAAGATGGGGGTGAATCAGGTGACAATGCAATTAGAGATGAGAATGAGGCTAATTAAGATGACAATATATCATATGGGCCTTCAAACATTTTTTATCCAAGTAATTGGAATAATATAGTTACAAAACTAAGAGATTTCTTAGTTGTAAGAGACCCTATGAGGGATTGCAATGTGGATTATCCCAAAGATGAAAAAAAATGGCATTTCTCCACCATTATTTCCAAATATTGCCAAATGGAGACAAGCGAGCGAGGTCTTGGTTATTGTATTCCCCCATTACCAATAGAGTTTATTGTTTTTGTTGCAAGTTGTTCAAGATACAAAACACGACTCTATTGGCTAATGAGGGATTGCAAAATTGGAACAATATTCGTGGGAGACTTAGAATGCATGGAGGTGGTAATGAACACCTTGTAAACATGAGGAAATGGATTGAACTAAGCAAGAGATTGGGAAGCAACTAAACAATAGATACAGTCGTGCAAGAAGCTTTACAAAAGGAGAAACAATACTGGATGAATATTTTGTGGAGGATTCTTGGCATTGTAATGGTTCTTGCTTCTTAAAATTTGGCATTTCGGGGAGACAACAAGAAGATTGGTGATTAGACTTTTTTAGAAATAATTGAAGAGTTTGGTGAATGAGATCTTGTAATGGGGGAGCACATTCGTCGTATCCAAAGGAAGGAAATACATTATCACTACCTTAGTCATAAGATCCAAAATGAATTAATAAAGTTGATGGCCCAAGAAGTAAAAAGTAAAATTCTTGAAAAAATCATGAAGGCAAAATACTTTTCAGTGATACTTGATTGTACTCCAGATGTAAGTCATGAAGAATAAATGTCACTTATGATACGATGTTTGGATCTTTCAACAAATCCCATACAAGTGAAAGAGTTTTTCCTAGAATTCTTGGTTGTTGATGAAACAACAAGGTATGGACTTTTTAATGTGCTTGTTGAAGTTTTGGAAGATCTCAAACTTAATTTTGGTGATATAAGATGGCAATGATATGATAATGACTCTAATATGAACGGAAAAAACAAAGGTGTACAGAAAAAGGTGAAAGAATTGAATTCTAGAGCTTTTTATACACCGTGTGGTTGTCATAGTCTTAATCTTGCTCTTTGTGACATGACCAACTCTTGTTCTAAAGCTACATCATTTTTTGGAGTTGTGTAGGCATATATGTCTTATTCTCTTCTTCTACAAAGCGGTGGAAAGTGTTCGCCCACCATGTGAAAAATCTCACGGTGAAGCCACTTTCACAAACACGGTGAGAAAGTCATGTTGAGAGTGTTAAACCAATAAAATACTATGCTCCACAAATAAGAGATGCTTTATTTGAATCATTTGATGGAATTAGATTGTTGTTACTATGAACCGGCCAAATATCCCAAGGGATCGAGAGGCCTTTTGTTCACTTTGGGTCATCGTGGATTGTGGATGATCTTTATCCATCTCGATTTATCCTTCTCTATTATCCACGTTTATCCTTTTCTATTATCCACTCAAGATTGAGTTTTGAAAAAGGATAAGAGTTTATAAAAAAACTGGGAGTCGCCACCTTATTTTTAGGGAACAAGGAAACCACAAAAAAGAGTTTTATTTTCAATAAAACATTGACTCCATATTTTAAGGAAAAACAAGTCTTTGAACCAAAGTTGGATTCGGGTGCTAGGTTATGAAGTGGAAAGGTTCCAAGGAACTCCTTGTAGGCACCCACCTCACCCTAATTAAAGGTCTCCTAATTAAGTTTGGGCTTTATCAAAATCTTATCACAACAATGCTATTTATCTAATCAACCACAAAATATGGATAATAATAATAATACTAATAGATAATACAAAATATACACAATCCTAAGAACCTTAGGAGACTCATAGTCAACCTAAGATTGGACTTGTGCCCTATTGACTGCCTACGTACCTTACCAACGTACCTTACCAATTACTTGATAAGAATCAAAGTCCACGTAGTTCGATTACTTAGGACTCTCCTATTGTAATGAACTATATAGCCAAAAGGATTTCACTTTATCTAAGACTCTAGCTTCGAGAGTTTGAATTTGAACAAGACACTTTTTGCATAAAATGTAGAATTTCATTCCAATTTAAACACTTTCAAAAATCACTTTCTTTTAGAGTTTCTCTCGAAGTAGACTCCTAAATTAGATAGAACTCGATTACTATCATAATTCTTACAACAAATGATAGTCCTAAGTGGGGTCAAGTGACCCCCCTAATCCTAAGGTCTCTAGCTAGTCCTAGGTTAGTTTAAACACTCTAAACACGAAATGCATACTTGCTGGAATTTCTTGAAAATACACTAAAAATGCAATAAAGAATATAAAATAATGCATGACAATGTCCTAAATGCAAACTAAGTTATCTATATGAACCTAGGCATATTTCTAAGTTGGTTTGATACTAAAAATGAGTTTTAATCCACTTTAAAGTCATTTTTAAACCTTGGACAGATTTGAAAGTGATTCTAAAGTGACTTAAAATCTAAGAAAAAAAAATAAAGAAAAAGATGTGTAAATGACCTATAATGCATACTAACATGATGTCCTAAATTATCCTATGCAATATGCTAAAAAATAACACTTTATTCATGCTCCAAATGGCTAAATAAGCACAAGGGCAGAATCTTACCTTTGCATGCTCCCTCGAACACAATTTGTATTTCAAGCACATTCCAAGTGATAACAAATAAAAATTAAACCAAATAGCCTAGTATGAATAATGCAAATATACTTTAAGGTAATAACATGTGATTCCACACTTAACTCATATGAACTAATCTAACATGCATTCCTATAAAAATCATCCCAATATAAACTAATTCCTATCATGCATACTAAAATATAAAGAACTCTTAAACATGATCCTATTAGCACACTCAACAAGAAACTAAGACCCTATATGCAAAACTATTTTAAAACAATCAACCTTTACTAAGTTAATCATGCAAATCCTATACTAACCATTTTATATGCAACAATCATTTAATCCTTGTTTATTCCTAAATATGAAGACTCAACATTTACTTCTAACATGATATGGACATAGAAGAAGAGAAGAAGAATAAGAATAAGAAGAAAGAGAAAAGATATGCAAACTTTTATATAATAAACACCATGATTAATTGAGCTAACCTTTTTTGCTGTCTTCTCCCTTGCTCCTAGCTTCTTCTTCAACCTCTAAGGGCTTCAAAGATGTGGCCAAGAGTGCTATGGGGGAAGCTTGTGCAATGCTCAAGCCTCTACTCTCCAAATTAGCTCTCTAATGCCAATTGTGTTCTGTTAAAACTGATTTCAGGGCTCTCTATTTATAGGGAAGCCTGAAATTGATCAATGACTGAGTTTAAATCTTTTAAGAATGATCCAAGGGTCACAAATCAGCCTTCCAAGGTCTTTTAATTCATCCCAAAGTCCCCAAGGCCGAATTGGACACATGGCAAGCACTTAGAAGAGTGGAAGACATGAGAGAGACTAAAAAATAGCAGCTGGAGGCATGAAGCTCGGATGACCATCCTCCTTGGGACGGTTGGCCGTCCCTTGGGGATGGTCATCGAGCTTTAAGCCCAATTTTGCCCTATGTGGGCCTATCTCGGCCCATTTCGACCTGGTTTCGGTTTTTTTCTGCTTTTCGGGCCCGTTTTAAGTCCAAATTCGACGATTCAAGAGCCGAAATGATCGTGATTCAATTCTCCATGCTTTAAGAAGTGTTTGAAGTGAAAATACATTGATCAAATTCAAATTTTTAGGGAAAATTCGACAGATTAGCTGTTTAGGGCCTGCTGGGCCTATATTAGGGTTTTGAAATCTGCTAACCAATCGCTCTCGAAATCATTTTTTCTTCTCGAAACAAGTTTTAAAACATTTTAAGAAAGTATTTTGAAGCCTTTGAAGGCTTTGATTTGATAAAAATATCGAATCCCGGTCATTCCTGGTCGAAACCCTAAACTGAGCTTGAAAGGGCTTTTTGAGCCTCAAAAGCCAAACACGAGCCAGAAGGCTTAACAGACCTTGCCACTGATCAACTTAGCTACCAAACACACCTTAAATATCTATGCCAAAGCTTCGAGACCATTCGAGACAAGATCGACAATCATTCAAAGCTTTTGTGATTCAAAGGACAGTATTGCCCTTCAAGTTACAAAAGACCTTACTCTCTATCAAGCTTGGCTCAGAATGCCATGAAATTTTACAGGGATGTTCCTAGACTCTCTAAAAACTAAATGCAAAAAGAACCGACTCAATCTAACCTAAAAAACTACATGCGATAATGACCTCTATCTAATGGCTCACAAGGGTAAAACTGGCAACTTAGGGTTTTAACACCCTATTTCACCTCAAATCACAGGCAACCATTTATGACCCTTCCAATGGTCAAAAATGGATGTCTACAGTTACCCAAATGCTTTGATTGCTTATAGGATATTAATGACCAATCCAGTTACAATTGTATCCTGGGAAAGAAGCTTCTCAAAGTTGAAATTTATTAAAAATTACCTTCGGTCAACTATGTCTCAAGAAAGGTTGAATGTATTAGCTATGTTATCCATTGAAAATTATTTGGCAAAAAAGATTGACTATGAAACATTAACTGACAGCTTTGCGAGTGCGAATGCGGATGCAAGAGAAGTAATATTTTTATGATATTTTTATTTTTAGGTAATTATATAAAACAAAATGACAGTATTTTTTTAATTATAAGTATTTTATTTTTAGGATTTCCACGATATAATGTATTTTTTTTTATTTTGTTTTCTTTTTGAATGCAGTACAAGATGACCATAATGTTGTTTTATTTATGGATGGAGGAAATTATGTTGGCTAGCTACTTTGCTTACATGGATATTCTCTTCTATTTAGCATTTCTTTTATGTTGAATTTATTTAGGGATTTAACTATATGTTTTTTTCTTTATTTCCTATATATTTGAATTATTGTTGTCCCAAATAAATAACCCTAGAGGGGGGTGAATAGGGTTTATGGCAAACTTTTTCAATTAATTACCAAATAAAATTAGAGTTCAATTTCAAGTAGCAGAAGTAATAATATAAATGCAAGTAATTGAAATGAGAGAAGGGATATAGAAATCAAACACAACGATTTAACGAGGTTCGGGCTCCGCTTACTCCTCGCCTTGTGCCTCGGCCCAAGGATTCCCAACAATCCATTAAAGATGAGCTCATTTAAGGTGGAGAAACATTTACACGATCTTCTTTATCCCAAGTGGAAGATCCTCACCTAAGCTCACAAAGAACTTCAACAATGGTTCACAAAAAACCCACTAGTGCTCACAAAAAACACTTCTTCAAGCTTCACAAAGAATGCTTGGGCAATGCTCACAAAGAGCTTTACAAGATTTACAAATGATTTAAATAAGAGTACAACAAGAGAGCTCCTTGAAGAGTAGATGATTACAAATAAGCTCACACTATAATCTCTCAATTGGATGAACTAAATTTTGGCTCAAGAGAGTGATTGATAACTAAATCATACAAGAAAGATGATAAAACTAGTTGGAGTATGTTTGTATGTGATCAACAACTGATTTAGTGCTCAATTAATGAGTATTTATAGGCTTCTTCAAGTAAATGGCCGTTAGGCACATTAAACTAGCCGTTTGGGTTGGTCAAAACTAGTCGTTATACAGTTCAAGACACGGTTAGTCGACTAGGCAAAGAGGTTTAGTCGACTAGAGTGTTTAAAAACATACGATTCAAAATCTGGGCTTGGTTAGTTGACTAGGCAAACTTGGTTAGTCGACTAAGAGGGCCATTAGTCGATTAATCAGGGTGGTTAGTCGACTACTTGATATTTTTCATAAAATTTGCTTACTGCCACTACTCTAGTCTACTAGACAGAGTGGCTTAGTCGACTAGGCAATGTACAAAATCAATTTTCATAAAAAATAACAAGTGTTTTGAGTTTGTAAATGCCCACTTATATCAAAATCATTTTAGACCAAATAGAAATGATTTTTTCAAGTATGAAAATAAGGTCCATGATTTCTATGTCTTATTGAGCCAAAATAAATTCAATTCCTAATGAGAGATTTACACAAGTCCTAAACTCACACAAGATTATAAGATAATCTTCCAAGAGAGCTCCAAGCTTGTGCTAGGCTTGTGTTTGGCTTTTCTTTAAACAATGGCTTTGATGTATGATCTTCATAGAGGAGTGCACGACTTGCTTAAGTATGTGACCTTTTGAAATTTCAACTTCTCATAAATCCTGTGATTTCAAAATATATACTAACAGAATGAAATAATTTTCATAGGCCACCATTATCAATTATATAGATATGACAAAGAAATATACAATTGATAATTGGATAAGTAGATCGAATTACCGAATGCACTATATCTAATATTCATAGAACAATGTTTGTTATCATCAAAATCAATTATACCAATGAGGTAGGAGCCATAAGGCCAACAATATTCATTTTAATAGATTAAGTATTTTGATATTTGTTTCATATATGTGTATTAGTGAATGGTGATAGGAGGTTCTGGGTGAGCCAAATGAAAACTCTTTTGTGAATTGCTTGTTGTAGTATGGTTGTAGGCCTAAGAGAAACTAAGATATGCAATTTTTTTTTTTATTATTATTATATCAAAATATAGAAGGGCCTCATTCTAGGAACTTGCTTAGGACCACTCAAACCTTAGGGCCGGCCCTGCTCCCCACTAACTAAATTAATGATCCACTAATAATATGGTTAGTGGCCACTAATACACCAACTTCCACACCACATGACACCTCACCATTGGTTGGTTATTTTCATTGGTTTTAATTTTGTATCTCTTATCTATTATTTTTAATTTTACTGAGTTATGTCGTTATGGTGTACGTTTGCCTCGGTAGAAAATTTGATTGGGAAAGGAGGCACATAGAAGTGTATAAGGGTGCTTATCTGGTGAAGAGGCCGGTGAAAAATGAGAATGGAAGATGATGAGAGAACTGGCAATTTCTTCTCTGCTGTGTTGCTGATAGGGGTGGTCAAAAACCGAACTAAACCGACGAACCGAACCAATTGGACCAAAATTTAACGATTTTTAAAAGTGATTTGGTTTGTTTGGTTTGCTTTTTATGAAAACCGGTCATTTTTGGTCGGTCCACAGTGTTATATTTTCAAAATCGGCGGTGACCGAAATCGGCCGAAGTTATTAAAAGGTTTATAACTTTATACTTTATACCATCAGTCCTTTCCTAATACCTTCAGTCCCGACTCATGTGTCTTCACTCTTCACTCATACATTACACTATGTTTGGATTGAGAGAGTTGGAGAGAAGAGAAAAGACGAGAAGAGAATTATCCAAAAAAAAAAAAGAAAAGACGAGAAGAGAAACTTTTTAAGTTTCTCTCGTTTGGATTGAAAGAGTTGGAGAGAAAGGGGAGGAGGGGGAGAGAAAGGGGAGAGAAAGAGGAGAGAAAATGAGGCTGGTAGCTTTCTCTCCAAATCGGAGAGAAATGGAGACAAGAGAAGAGAAAGGGTTTCTGTGAGGGGTAGATTTACTATTTTGCCCTTTCTCTTCTTTCTTTAATTTTTATATTTTTTTTATGTAAGTAAGGTCAATATTGGAATTTAACCTTAAAATCTTCTCTTCTCTTCTTTTATGAAGACTATCCAAACATGGTGGACAGAAACTCATTTAACTTTCTATTCTCTTCTCTTCTCTCCAACTCTCTCAATCCAAGCATAGTATTAGGGTTTTCAGTTTTGAACGGCAGCCTCACGAGTCACGGCCTCACCGCCTCAGCCCTCAGTCAAGTGCTTTCATCATCGCCGGCGTTCATCCACTGCTGGAATAGCCATCATCGCCGGCGGTCCGGCATTCGTCTCTTCATATTCACCGGTAAGTCCTCTCTCTATTTTTCTCTCTCTCATCTCTCTGTCTCTCTTCCTCCTCTCTGTCTCTCACCCTCACCATCTTCTTCTTCGTCATCGTTCCATTCTCTACCGTCTGTTTGAAATGTTCAATTGTTGAGAAGGTATTTACCAATTGTGGTTAATTTTTCCGAAGATTGAGTGTTTACTGGTATTTTGTTAAATCTGAATAAACAAATTTTAGAAATTTTGATAGTTAATAGATTCTAAGTGCTTTTAGTTTTATGGCTATATAAGACTTGAAAGAACGATAAAGGATGTAAGCATCTTACATGCTCGATAAAATGCTTCAATGACAAAAAGGAATTGTGTGTTATATTAGATTTTATTCACAAAAAGGAATTGTTTGTTATGCTTGATAAAATGCTTTAATGACAGTCAATATCACAGTAATGTGGTGCAAGCTTCCTCACATCTGCTTTTGTTTTGCTTTGCCTCAGTTGCTGTGAATCCTGATGCATGAGCCCCAGCTTGCTTGTCCCAAGGCATGTAGACAGTTTTAATTCATTAGATTAATAGCTTCCAAAGGAAACGAAATTACATTAACAATTATGGAAGTCTCAAAAAGATTTTTAAGTAATGGATTCAGCTTTTTTTTTTTGGTGATGCCATTGATTTGACAAGAGGTACTGAGCCAACCCAATCTGCCATGCCATTCTTCTAACTTACTCTACTCACAATCCCAATTTGGGAACTCTGCCTTTGTATCTTGCTTTATGTGTCTTTGCCCAGAAATAGGAATCCATCAGTGCCTAATAATCTTTGAATTTATGTTCTCAAAAAATAATATACTATAAATCAGATTTATCTTTGTACTTAATTCTCTCTCATGGGTTTAAATTAATTTTCAATCCTTCATCTAGAGTGGGAAGTTAAGGAAAAAAATATATTAGTAACTAATATCCAAAGAGACATCTTAAACAGCTAGGCCAGTAGCCTCTTTTTCTTGCATTGTATTTGTCTACATTATTGCCTCTGTTTAACGTATTGCCACAGTATTTGCAATTTTGCATTGTAAATGTTAATCAGTTAGTGTTAATTGATAGTTTGCCTTTAAGGCTTTTAAATGTTGGATTGTTTTAACTTTGATATTCCAGATTTCCAGCAGCAGGCATCAGCTAGCACCGCAGCAGCAGCACCAGCAGCAGGAGCCAGCAGGCACCACACCAGGCAGCACCACAGCAGCAGCAATGTACGTTCTAGACTTCCAATGCTTATTTGCTTGTTTGCTTTATGTTTTTTTCTAGATTTCCAGCAGCGTCAAAGCAATGTTCGAGTGACATTTTTCCATACTTTTACAATAGCCTAAAACCGAGTACACCGACCAAAAAAATATGCACCGAGCCGAGCCGATGACTAATGGTTTAATGCCTTTTATGGTCGGTTTTGGGTGTGCCATTTTTCTAAACCGAAGGTGTTTGGTTCAGTCCAAAAAATACTACCAAAACCGGCCGATGATCACCCCTAGTTGCTGAGCTTCTCCCTGTCACAGGAAAGTTAGTCTGCCCAGGTGGGATTTTGAAAAGCCAAAATTTTGGTTGCAATGGGTAACCAGAACAAAACAACCCGCGCTATTTTTTTTGTTTTAAGTGAGCTGTTGCCATCCGTCCATTACACACTCCGCGTCAATCTAACGGCTCATAACCGACGTCCGCAAATAAACCCCATCAGCACGTACCTATAAGAAAACCACTGGAGTATAGAGTATAGAGTATAGAGCATAAGCCCCAATTTTCACCCAAATCTCTACCGTTGAAATTTGATAAACCCCAAACGTGTTTAGAAGAGAGACGTCGTCTTCGATAAAACCTCAATGAACAGTCCTCCCAACGACGAAATTGATCACGGCGAGGTCTTCCTCGATGAAAACGACATCATCCACGAAGTCACCGTCGATGACGAAGGTTTGTTTCTCTCTCTCTCTATATATATACTATATGTATATATACGTATACATCGGTGTATATAACTGTAAGTTATTTTTAATGTGTGTCTCTCGTTGTGGATGCAGATCTTCCTAATGCGGACGATGAAGCGGAGTCTGACGCTGAAGATGTTGGTATGACAATCATTCCGATTCATATATTTGAATTCTTTATCATAATTTACGTATGTTATATATATATATATATATATATATATATATACACACACACACACCCTCCGTTTGGTTGCTAAGAAAATTTCAGGAAAGGAAAGAAATCAAACTTTTGACTATTAAAAATCTCTCTTGTATGAGATAACAAGAAGCAAAAATCTACACTGAACTAAATATGGTACTACTGTTAGATTTTGTGAACTTATTGCAATCTTAATTTAGGCCTTTGGAATATAATTTTGCCTATTTGATTTTCTCTTATAATTAGGTGTTGTGCATTTAATACGGTTAGCATGTCTCTACATTAATTTTTTTGGTTAATTATTTTAGTTAATCAGTATATTTGTTCTGATGGTTTCAGAGGAAGTTGATGATTCCATGCACATATTCACTGGTCATACCGGTAAGGTTTGAAAATGGTCTTCAACGTGTTTTAGTTCAATGTTATTTCATTTTTTTAATGGTTGTTTTTGAGATAATTTATCGCAATGTTGATTTCATCTTCTTTATATCCTATTTATACATTATGTTAAGAGTCTTCTAAGTTTATTCAATCCTTAAACAATGTCGGAACGCATGCACTGTCACAAATCATATATTTTGAAGCAGCTTCAATTGGAGTTAAATTGAACTTTGGGCATCTCTTGCAAAGTTTGATGAGCTTTGATAAAAATAGAAGAATTACCTGAACTGTTGCATAGTCATATACTTGGATGTAGTGCAAAGAGTCTCTTTGTCTCTCTCAACAAAAGCATTGACTTTGGAAGTGGATTTCAGCTGTTAAATCCTTTTTATTCTATTGGTAAGGCTGTTAAACAAATCAAGCAATTTGTAAAACTTGGGCTCAACTAATTAAGAAGCTTGATCAAGGTCATTTGTCAATAACCAATCAAACGAGCGAATTTTCTAGCTCGATTGTCAAGTTAAATTGCATAACAAGCTAGGCTTGAGCTACACGAGGCTCAACTCATTTAAGCTCGTGACCATTAAAGATAGGTTCTTTGTAGTTGCAATTACATAACCCTTAAGTAATCTACCCAAATAAAATATTGCTAAAGAAACTATGACAGGTAATATAAAGCTAGTGAGTTATGATAGGGAATTAAGTTAGCCTTTGGGTTCTATCACTGGAATGACTATTGGATTAGGCTAATGAACAATTGATCAAACTTGTTTTGGTCGTTGACAAGCTCGAGCTCGGCCAAATTTAAATGAAAGTAGCTAAGCTTGGGTGTATCTCAATTGTTGTTTGGTTGAGCTAGGATATAGCTCAATACATGCTTGACCAAACCAAGGTTGAACTGCTCAATACTCTATGTAGCTTGGCTTGCTTTCTCCTTTACTATCAAGTAGTTTTTCTGGTAAATGCATGATTCTCAATGCAGACTTTGCCAAATATTTAATCGACTAAGAAATTAAAATTTATCAATTCACTCCTGTATTCATCATAATAACCAATGGGAGAGAGTTAGTAAGTTTAGAGGTACCAGCTACTGTGTTTGAGACATGAATATATTGTTCTTCTATTATGTTAAAGAGTTTAATCTGCTTTGGACTAAAAGGCCTTTTTTTAGGTCATTTGACATGATCACATAGTCTCATAGTTATTTTATGAAAGCAACCTTTTTGGTTTGTATGGCCAAATTTATGATAGAATGCAGTATATCAATATATGTCAATGCTGTTTTACAACCCATTGGTGAGATTTATTATGATGCTGAGATTGGAAACTATTGGAACTCTACTTTGTTTTTGTTGCATGCACTTGGTAGGATTTTGTATCCCATTATAGATGTGTATAGCAAAATAGTCTCAACTTTATTCATCCAAAAAGAAAATAATAGTGATGTGTATAGCAAAATAGTCTCAACTTTATTCATCCAAAAAGAAAATAATAGTCTCGACTCATAAATTGATACATTTATTGAGAGATTCAATCTTGCACTGCATCATGTTTCAGAGAAATTGCTGGTACTAAGTTACTTTTCCCACTTTTTTTCTTGGTCATAGGTGAACTATACACAGTTGCATGCAGTCCAACAGATGCAACGTTAGTGGCGACAGGGGGAGGAGATGACAAAGGTTTTCTTTGGAAGATTGGTCAAGGAGATTGGGCTTTTGAGCTCCAAGGTATATGCATGATAAACTGATACGTACTATAGTTTCTCTATTGTTCACAACCTTTTGTTCTAAGTTGTGTTCAAATTAAACCAAATTCATACTTGTGCCCATAATTGCTAAAATATGTATACGACCGTAGTTATATGATCTGTAGACTTGAACAAAATTGTCACGTTCTAACTTGGACACGAGGTGTTAGACACAGCACTGTCTGAAATTTAGACACGGAAACATGACTTTTTATGCTTGTGTTTGTGAAGTTATTGTACTAAACACGCGTATTTGTGTTGAACTTTTTGTGGATAAAAGATAGACAGAGAACAAAATAATGTACAATGTAATAAATATATAATAAATTCTGTTGAAAAAAGATCTGAAAAAGTTGTTCTTATGCTCATTTTTATAGTACATTATAGTGGGCACTTTCATAAGGGGCCAAACAATTGTTGGGCATAGGTGGACATGGGGCGCTGTGTTCCCAAGTGTCTGACATATCAATTGTCAACAGGGAGATGTGATCTACATATTGTAGGTGGACGTTGAATCTTACTTTTTTGATTTCTTATACCTTAGCTGAACCCGTTCAAAACTTCTGTGCAGGTCATAAGGATTCTGTGTCTAATTTAGCTTTTAGTACTGATGGACAGTTGCTTGCATCTGGAGGCTTTGATGGACTTATTCAAGTCTGGGATATATCTTCAGGAACTCTCAAGTGCGTGCTTGAAGGTCCTGGAGGGGGCATTGAGGTTAATTTTTTTAAAATATTTTTAATGGTGCTTTTGCCATATTGTTATTTAATGAAGTTTGAGAATGAATTATGTTACTGCTCAGTGGGTGAGGTGGCATCCGAGAGGACATTTGGTATTGGCTGGTTCAGAAGATTCCACTGTTTGGATGTGGAATGCTGACAAAAGTGCCTATCTTAATATATTTTCAGGTCATGGTAGTAATGTGACCTGTGGTGATTTTACCCCTGATGGTACTACACTAGTTTTTTCTTATTTTTCTTTCGAGACTTCTTGGGATTTCTTTTTCTTTAAACTTATGGATTTCCTGGTTGTTTAAGGTAAAACAATCTGTACTGGTTCTGATGATGCAACTTTGAGGATATGGAATCCAAGAAGTGGTGAAAACATTCATGTTGTTAGAGGTATGCGTTCATAATCTTGTTTGAAAATTTTCTTTTTCTCCTTTTCCCTTCCATATCTATGCAATTGAAGTTTTAAACTTATGAATTATATATATGTTGGCGAAGAAGCATGACCTCCATGCTTTACCTTTACTCTAACTCATTGACAGGTGTAATATCTTGTTCCATCATATACATTTAGCTTATGATACCAAAATATCACATATGATGGATGGGGCACATGAAATCGAGAAAGAAAAAGTAAAAGAAAGAAAATAACAGAGCTTTATTGTTGCACAAAATGTTGTCCAGCCTGCATGTGTGTTAGTGTGTTTGACAGGGCAAAGGATGTGCTAAAATAATTCTGTCCTTTTTACATTCATAAAGACACGATTTCATGCTATCGAATTGCTATTGTAACTAGAGTGAATAGCAATTAGTAAATAATTTTGTGAAATAAGTTTTAATACTCATGTAAACTATACATGTGTCACAACTAGCAAATGTGGGTTTTATCCCCCGACAGTATGTTCACACCCCAGACTATGAGATACAACCTAGCTTAAGATCCTGAGGCCTAAATGTATGGTTGTTAAGGTTCCATCATTCCCAGAATATTCATAATCCAACCATGGAATTTTCTTGAGCTTGTTAATCTAGTCTAATTTTGGGTCTATATATACGTCTAAACTCCGTATACTTGTACCCTCTTCTCCCTCTCTCTATGCTTTTTTCTTAGAAGGTGAAATACTACATTCTTGGTGACTTGCCTTCAAACTTAAGAGCACATTTGGTTTGTAGAATGGAGGGATATGAATGTACATCCCAGTAATTGCATGCCTATGTTATTTCCATACTAGGGTTTGGACACGGTAGGAATGTTGTGTAGGAGTTAGATTCCATTCTTATTTTAGTGTTTGGTTTAGCCTAGTATAGTGCAGGAATGGAATCAAATTTAATATAGCTTTCCAAAAATATCCTTTTGGTAGTGGTTCATTCTATATACTATGATACCTCCCTTGGTACATTAACCCTAGGCACTCGTGTTGACACAACGCTACATGGGTACAGGTATGGGATCCATGTCGGATATGGCATAGTTGGATACGGTTTGTAGAAGAAGAATCAATGATGCTAGTCACCGAAGGCGAGTTGCAAAGCTTTAGGGTTTCTAACATTGAGAAACTAAGAAACCCTCTTCTATGTTATTAGTTTTACATATATGTTCTTAAACTTTCTTTTATTTATCAAAAGATCAAAATTCAATTTTATTCTTTAAACCCTTGTAATATATTATTATTAGAATGCTTCCAAAATTCTATATTTTTTGCAAATTTATTCTTCACTGAATTATTTTTCTACACACACACACACACACACACACACACACACATATATATATATATATATTCAATCATGTTGTTATAAGGTGCACCTTATGCAACTTTGCGTGAAGTGGCCCGTGTAGAGCCCATTGCAGGACAAAGTTTGAAAAATTGGCTGATAGATTAGATTAACTGCTAATGAATTTCATGTTCACTAAAAATCACAGTGATCCAATGGTTGGTTTTTGAAAAAACCAACAAGAAAACTTGTGATATTTTAAAGAACAAAGAAATAATTTTTTCACTGTGACATTTTTTAGAAACCAACCGTTGGATCATTGTGATTTTTGGCAAACATGAAATTCATAAGCAGTTCATCTAATTAAACAATCAGTTTTTCAAACTTTGTTCTACTATGAGCTCTACATTGGTCACCTTACACAAAGTTGCGTAAAGTGCACCTTATAATAGCATGACTCTGTGTGTGTGTGTGCGCGCGCACTTCTTGCATGTATTCATGTAGCTATACCCAAATTTTGGTGTGTGTGTGTGTGCACACTTCTTGCATGTATTCATGTAGCTATACCCAAATTTTGGGGTGTGTGTGTGTGTGTGTGTGTGTGTGTGTGTGTGTGTGAGCACTTCTTGCATGTATTCATGTAGCTATTTTGGATTATATTTGGCAGAGTCCCCGTATCTTAAGTTTTGAGATCTTGATGAATCTGACTCCTAAATACACACCTGACACCCAAACTAAAGTTTGTGCAACAAAGCCTACATATAATGACCTCCTCTAATTTTTGGGCTCTCATCTAATTCATGAGCAATAATCTATTACTCTTTCTATCACATTTTGTGTGACTATTGTGATAAAACGCATGATTGATGCTATTAATGCTTTGACTTTTTCATATTTTTAACTACGTGTTCCACTATTTTCTTTTATTGGAGAGGGTTATTCTTACTCTTGGTGCCAACTTTAATTTGCGTTAGAGTTGAAATTTTTATTTGATAAAAGGGTATGATGGGGAAACCACTTTAATTTATAGTTTGAAAAGTCAAAGTGATAAAATATTTTGGGACATCCCAAAATGAAAAGATGATCATATAAAATGCAACGGAGGAAGTAAAAAATTCCAAGTAAATGTGGTGATGATTTGTTTAGAAAGATTGTTTAAGACTGGTGGTGGTGGTGGGCTGCAATGGGTAGGTGGTGTAGATGAGAGGTGGTAATGATAGTGATGGGGGGGGGGGGGGGGGGTGGTGATGGATGGTGGTCATAGTTGTGATTAGTGGTGGCCTGGTGGGTGATGATGGGTAAGTGGTGGTTGTGGTGATGGTGGGTGATAGATCATGTTGGATGGTGGAGGTGATTGGTATATGGAGATGTGCAGTGATGGCTATTTTTTTGGGTGAATTTATTAGAGATGAATACAAGAATTTTCAAAGATAGATTTTGTAGTGTTAAAGGAATTTGGTATGGAGTTTGGTTTTTACCATCTTTTTGGGCTTCTATTACTAAGGAATTTAAGGGTGTACTTTTGGTTGTTACAACGGGTGACTGGGTTTCAGTTTGTGGATTTGTTTCTTGTTTTTAGTTTATTTTATTTTTGTTTTCTTCTTTGTAAGTAGGACATCTTGTCTTCTTTCTTTTCTCCTTCTTCAAAAAAGGTTTGTTGCATATAAAAAAGAAGAAGTTGGGTGGTGGTTATATTGGACCGGGGCTGGTGTTTGGGTGGTGGATGATGTTGGTGAACGTGCCAAACAATGAAGATTATTCCTTGTTGCAATAAAAGCATAAAGAAAAGATTTAGAAGAATATGAAAACCAATGCTGTAAGCTTAATTAGTTGCGAAAATCAATTGAGCACAAGTGTCATCCTCTGGGATTAAAGACTAAGTTATGAAAAACCTAAGTGCATTAATTGGTTGAATTAGGTTTCATAATCATTTATGGTAAAGGATGGATTAAGCTACAAGCCTCACACATCATAAAAATAATCATGGATACATAAAATTAGCATGAATCATTCAAGTAAAGCATAAATTGTCAAAACAAGCACGCACAACTCATCCCAATAAGGCATGAACCATCAAGTTTCTTATAAACACATTCAAAAATAACCATTGTACAACTAATGTATGTGAAATCACAGAAATCAAATGGATTTAATAAATAAATCCATCAAAACCATGATTGCATGGAAATCAATCTTCTCAAAGTTGCACAATCACCATTACAACTTAATAAAAACCTAACTCAAATCAAATAATACAAAATACTAAAGTTTAGGGTTGATCTATTACCCAAGAAGAGAGATTAGTTGCCCATGAGAAGGATGAAACTAGCCAAGAGCTCTATTCCAATCATCTGCAAGCAAGAAAACACTTGGAGAGAGAGAGAGAGAGTGTAGAGAAGAGATGAAAAGAACTTGGGAACCTCTCTAAGTGCATTTTGACAGAAATCTTTGTTTTAGTTAAAGTTGTATAACTTGTATTGAATCCTAAAATTTTAGAAAAATCTTTGAAATCCTGAAACTTTTGTTGAACTGATATATATATATATTCTAGATGAACAAGTTAAAATTGGTGCAAAAAATTTGTAACTTTTGAAATATCCAGATTTCAAAATCAAATGACAACACTTCCAAATTCCAAATCATGTTTTGCCACTCATATCATGATGGGTTTTCCAATTGATCAATAAGTGTTCAGATGGATCTTTTATTTTATTTCCTGCTGATACATGAGGTAACGTTGCGTATTCTCTATTCCATTTATTTTCTCCACCTTAAGACATCATTAAAACTTGAAAATTCAGTGTTCATTGTTGTGATAATTCCTACATTAGCACTTTTAACCATATTTTTATTTACAAAGAAACCTACACTCCACTAGATGTCCGGTCTCATAAAACCTCTTTTCAATCAGTCATTGACATGCATAAATAAATAAATCCTTTCAATTTGTTGAATATCAATTTCAGTCCAAGTCCTCAAGACATTACCTATAACATAATTGACACTCAAGGGACTTTTTACCCCCAGTTTCTTTGTCAAACCTCCATTAATTTGATATTATTTTCCCCATCTGCAAGTTATCAGTTGGATTGTGTCATGACTACGTGAGTTGAATGTTGAGAGAGTGATTGAATTGACCGTTAACTCCCAAGACATGATCCATGCTACAATTTTAATGTTTTTAACATCAAATTTTATTCTGGTTAGACTCTAGACAAAATTTAAAATAATTGAAAACAATATATAAGAGGGGCGAGAAAAGGGTTGAAAAATATTGAGATATTCGAAATTTTGAAATGACTTAAATTGAAGGCTAAGAACAAAGCTGGGAAGAAGTAAAGGTGCTGGTGTTAAAGGGCCTTAAATATATTCACTTGATACAATGCATACAGGTTTGTCTTGGGCAGATAACGAAAACATAATTTTTTAAAATGTGTTCCTTTGTAGTTTAAGGCCTGGAAATCTCATAGTTGTAAGGAAGTGTTGCAAACATTAATTTTCTAATTGGAAATATAATATAATGGAGACAAAGAAGTGGAAGGATGTCTGGATTTTACTGAAAAGCAAAAAATTGGGTTATGAAAGCAATTAGTAGGTGAAATAAAGGTCCTAGAGCCTAAGTGTGGAATGTCTTAATAAGCATTGCCAGGTCATCTGTACTGGGTACCGTAATTCGAACGTCTTTAATTGGAGAATCTTTATCCTCTACCGAGATTGGAAGAATTACAAATAAAGAATTTGAAACCATAAAAAACATAAATATTGTGTTTGATTATTTTACTTCATCTCTAATTATCATAAAAGAGAAACAAATAAGCATTCATAATATATCATTTTTGTTGAAGTATTCATAAAAGGTTCTTAATTTAGCTATCAAAAGGCATCAACTACATAATCATTCCTCGACAAATTTAGTTATGAGGGCAATCATTGTTACAAATAGTTGATGGTATGTATTGACTCTCCTGAACATGGATTATTATTGGAAATGAGGTCCAAAAGTTTCATCACATACATAAAGCGATACCCTAGTAAAGCTAAATAACACATTTTCGATTACTTAGCCCATGACAAATTTAGTTACAATTATGATCACTGTTACAATCACATCTTGGTATGTATTGATACTTGATACTAACACATGGAATATCATGAGAATTGTGGTGATGTGGATAGTATATATTTGGTGAATATCTGAGAATATTTATTAGTTTTTATAATTGTTTAGAATTGTTAACTATTTAGACCCTGTTAGGGTTCTGTACTTCTGTTTAATGTAATTTCAATCTTCATTATTCTCTAACAAGAATGATGAGTTGAACATTTTGTGTATAGATTGTGTTGTACTTTTTTGTGGACCTATAGTAGTCCCTCTGTTAGAATGTAAACGCATATCTGCGGGTGATGTTGTAACAATGATCGTTATTGGTATTAAATTTTTGAAGTGCTGGCTAATTGGAAATTTGTTTTTCTGCTTACTCGTATATCACTTTTTGTATGTGTACAATGCTACACATGTAGGAAATTGTGGATATCATTAAAATTGATTGTGCTTCTTTTGAGGATTTTGTTTAACATCCATGAATTGTAACGTTTTTTGGTGTTTAGGTCATCCATATCATACTGAAGGACTGACATGCTTAGCAATTAGCTCTGATTCTACTCTTGCTCTTACTGGTTCAAAGGATGGTTCTGTCCATATTGTGAATATAACAACTGGAAAGGTTTGAACTCTTGTTGCATTTGACCCTTTGCTCTCGTTTCTACATTTTTCAAAATTTTCATTTGAATGGTGAATTTAGAAAAAACTCAATCTCAGTTTTAACCAAGTTGCCTTTTACCATCCATAGGTGGTTAGTTCTTTACTTGCTCACTCAGATTCAATTGAATGTGTTGGGTTTGCACCAAGGTATGTTTAATACTCTCTCTCTCTCTCTCTCTCTCTCTCTCTCTCTCACACACACACACACACACACACATGTGCATGCATCCACACGCACATGCACTCACTCACACATATGAGAGAATTTCTATTGCCAAGTGCCTACATATCAAAGAAATCCACCCTTCTCCATCTGACATTGAGAATCAATGCAAATTTTCAGCTTTGGCGAGTAAATAAGATGCCTCCTTAGTATATTGGACCACAAACTCTCTTTGCATTACTGTTGTCTTTGTTGTGGTCGAGTTCAAGTTATCACTTTGATAATTTTTTTCGTCATCGTGGCCATGCTACTTCTGTTTTAAAATTGAGATTTACATTTTAGGACTTGTAAAAATCTGAAATCTGATTTTTTTTTTTTTTTCCGGGGGCGGGGGGGGGCCGGCGTTGTTAAATGAGCTCAGTTAATTTATCATTTAATGATGAAGGATTCAAAAGGACATGGAAATCCATTCAAATTCAAGATGATACCCGTTTGGGACCTTCCTCGATTGAGTCTAGTTAGGGACAAGTCCGATTAGAGTTTACTTAAAGTAGAGTCCTAGTTGCTATTTATCTTATTAGAATCCTAGTTTCTATATATTTATCTGATTAGAATTCTAGTTGCTATTTACTTTCTTATTAGAATTCTAGTTGCTATTTATTTTCTTATTAGAATCCTAGTTTCTATTTATTTTTCGTATTTAGAGTCCTAGTTGCTATTTTCTTATTAGAGTCCTAGTTGCTATTTATTTTCTTATTAGAGTCCTAGTTTCTATTATCTTATTGGAGCCCTATCTCTATATAAAGGGTTGTAAGTCTCTCTTTTAAATGATGAATAAGAATTACAGAAATTTCCAGCAGCTATTGAAGCTCTTGATGGGTTGTGTGATGCAATCCTAACCCTAGGTGTGATGCGTAAGGGTCCTTGGGTGTGAGGCCTAAGGTTCTAGGAGTGATTCCTAGATTAACCCCTCCTCCTTCTTCTTCTTCTTCTTCTTCTTCTTCTTTTCTCCTCTTTTATTTTCTTTCCCGCTGTGCTGCTGTATTTATTTATATTCTGCCATAAACCTTGATTTCAAGTCCTTCAACCCTCAAAACCCTACCTTCCGATAACCACAAACCTTCACCAATCTTTAAACCTTAACTCCAGCACCCAAAATCCATTGCTGTCCAGAACTGCTAGTAAGTATTCTTTGTGTTTCCAACCAATGTCTTACCCCAAAATAGTACTCGATTCCTACCCTTACCCATGTACAAAGCCTACCATCCCTCAACCTTGGATTTCTCTCTCTAACCGTCCTGCATCATTTAACTTGCATGATGATGATAATAATATCCAAGTTAGGTAAGTATGTATTGATCAACAATCTTTGAAAACATTTGTCCCCATTTGGTTTGTCAAATCTACTTTTGTCTGTCGGTATATAATTACATCTATGAACCTTCACAGACACACACGCACCATCATAGACACGTGCGGGCATGCACACACAAATACACGCACACAAATTTATATACACTAGCAAAGGCACCATGTGCAGGGGCGGAGCTAGGATTTTATCTCAGGGGGTGCCAAAATATTAAAACCGAAAATTTAAAATTCAAACACTCAATATTCAAACATGCTAATTTTTGTCACAATCACTTCTAGTATGAAAATATTAACAACTATAGTATCATACACCCATCAAGTCATCTAAAATTGATTATCATTCCATCTTTAAGATCAAGTAGAATTTTAAGCTCTAAAAATGATTTTAAGAAAAGTTAATGCAAACGGCCTTAGACTTTTGTAGGAGAGGGAGTTATGTTTGGTAAAAAAGAAAAAAACGAACATGTGGGAGAAGGAAACAAATAAGGCTTTGTTTGGTGAAAGAAAAAAAAAAATAACATCCAAATTTGATTGGAAAATGGAAACAAGCAAAATTTACAAAGAATAAAATTAGGAAATTGACTTTTACAAGAGGCGTGTGGCACATTGGCAGGGGGGGGGGTGCCATTGAGTTTGCTCTATCACATATACATATATAGGCATGTATATAAAACGTAACGTTTTAAGAAGGCAGGGGGTGCCATGGCACCCCTTCATATGCACATAGCTCCGCCCCTGACCGTGTGTGTTGCACGTACACATTTTTGTGGAAAAAAATCTTCAACTAATCAAAGATAATGTGAGTGATACAAACTAAAATTAAAATATTAAATATTCAAAGTAGTTAAAAATTGGCATTTAAAAAAAATGTTTGAGAAATCAAAATTACATAAAACAAAAATAAATCAATAAATATAAATTCAATAGGTTACAAAATTTGCATTTTATAAGTTAAAATAAAAGTTTTACTAAAAATAAGAAATAGAGTGTAATTATATGGTATTTAATTGTTTGATAACTAAGTTCTATTTAGAAATGAATTAGTATTTGTAACAAATTTTAATTTAAGAAGATTTCTATTGTGGTTTGTGGAATTTTATGGGACCGTGCTTATGAGAGAATTTGGCTAATTTATAGAAATTTTATTATGAATGATGAAATTTTATAGGACCAACCACACCTATGTTTAATAAATTGAGTTTGACTTGCAAACAAATTAGTATTCATAACTAGTCTTTTTTTTTTTTTTTTTGATTGGGTAAATTACAATTACCTCTATTACATGACAATTACAGATAGACCCCCTCTATTTTTAAAAATAACAGAAACATCCTTACTTTTGAAACTATAGTATGATGGCCCCCTCTGTGAAATGGCCGTCAATGACTATCACCTTTTTTAGCTGATGTCCCTTCAAAATTTTCTTAAAATGCCAAAAATATCCTTTATTTATGTATAGCATTAAGCTCCTTTCTTCTTCTTTATTTATTTATTTATTTTAACAGTTAGAACTTCATTAGTTCATTCCTCAAAAGTCAAAACAAAGCATTAAAGAACAGAGTATAGCAGAAAACTAACAAAACAAATAGCTACCAATGAGGGTCTTCTTCTCCACACACACGCACAAACTGAACACTAGCTACTAGCCAGAAGGCAAAAGTATATTCTTGATCGGATATAATGGATTTTATACAGCTAGGGCACTGTCTGAACTCTCATTTTGGCAAAGTTTTCCGGCAAAATACCCACCAAATGCAACATTATGAGTCTGCAAAAGTTTAGTGTAGTGTAGATCATGTTGTTTTCATTCTTGAAAGAGTACATATTATATGGGAGCCACTCTTGTTGCCTTAAACTTACAAGAAAAGTGTGCCTGGTGTTGATAAAGGAAATCGGCCGCGTGACCCTGGTTGTTGATTTCCTAAAGAGAGGGCTACTGTCCCCTCGACCCCGACCCTACCAGGCAAGGTTGCGGTCCTGTGAGTCTTCTCTCCCCTGAGACAGTTGCACTCGCACCCTCCCCTTTGTCCAAAGCAAGGGGGACGTCGAGGAAGGCTTCACAGCGCTGGTGCATCTGCGACCTTGTCCTATGACGTGGGAGGGCGCAGAGAGGTTTCCGTCGATATAATTCCCTTAGCCTGGCTAAGGATGCTCGCCCGTGGGAGCAAAAGGCCTCTTAAGGTTCACTCACCAAGTAAGGACAGTAAAGGGCTAGTCGTCCTCACCCTCCCTGCATTAGGAATGACAAGAGGCTAATCACCTTTGCTTCTCTCTATCTCTCTTTTCATAAGATCGAACATCGGGGATGGGTTTGGCGGTAGGGACAGAGGTCGTCAAGGTGAAGGGACGCCCTTGCAAGGAGGTAGGGTCGCCCCTTTGCCTTGATAGGTTTAGTTAGTGACCCAAGGCATGACACGTGGGCAATGCATCATTTTTCTTTCACCACAGCTATTGACCCATCGCTTCGGGCAGTGTGCATGCCTGCAACACTGACCTTGGCCAGAGTTGCAGTCCCCAGGTCAAACATTTTGGTGTTAAGGCCTGGGGTAACATCGCCTGCCATACGAGATAATCTGGATGGTATACCCATTTTCGTGCTAAAAAAATAGCAGAGAGCTAGGGTGCTCCTATTGGCTGCGCCCTGGCCCCTTTGTTAACCGTCTAGCTATCTCTCACCCATGATCCTCCCCTATAAAAAGGAGAAGGGATTGTCATTTATTCCGGATTCAACAACCAAGGAGAGAAGGGAATTAACTATGCATTGATCTACTGTACCTCTGCGATCCCAAGCTAGGATCGACAAAGGTTGCCCTTGAAAGGTCGTGCCTTAAAAGCGGTCACTCCAGCCTGCTCTGTTCCCCTTCCCTCTCACTTAGTTCCATTCCTCTTTCCTAGGGATACCGCGACTGCACCCCTAGGTCGTCATCCCACGGCAGTCCTCACGATTGCAAGGACCCCCTCAGTTTCCTTTGTAAACACCTGGTTGTGGTGTTAACTTGTTCTAGAATGATTTAGGACTTACTCCCTGCAGATTCAAAGACTGATCCATTTATTACCGGAGAACTTATCTTCTTTATTGTCATCTTTGATTGTAAACCAAGAAGGAAGTTCACTAAAGAACTCTAGACACTCCCTTGACGATTTCTTACCATCTCTACATAAAATTCACAAATTGGCAGATTTGTTAGATATGCCTTTGAAAACTATTACAACAGCCTAGAAGTGGAGAACTGGACAGTTGTGGTTTTAGACCATCAGAGGTGGAAGACTTCATCAAAGCCATATTTACAAATTCACCTTTGAGAAAAGAATGTTTATGAATGATAGAAAGTGCCAGCTTTTAGAAGTTTCAAGTTCACTAGGATGACCTACTGATAGCACTGCAAATGAAGTTTATGTGTTTGGGTCTTTAGTTGCTTTCCCAATCCAACCAAGGTGATTGTATAACTCATCAATGGGGTTGATAAACCTCCGTGCCTTGTCACGAATACACATGCTCATCATAAATCCAATTTCCCCTACAAAGCATCAAGACTGCGCTGCATTTGGACCTTCCCTTCATATTTATTTTTTACAAATTAAAAAAAAAATAAAAAAAAAATCCTTTTTTTTAAACACCACCCAACCTCCTCCCCACTCTCCTCTCCCCATGACACTCCAAACCCAAATCAACAAATTAAATCCAAATCAATATATCACGAAAAAATGTGTCATGAAGTGTATATATATATATATATATATATATATATCGCCCCTTAACCCCACCGTATCCGTGTCGACATGACACGACACGGATACCGGTACAGGATTCGTGTCAGATTCTTTTTCAATGCCTGGGATATGGCTACCATCAAAGGGAGAGAGAGGGAGAGAGGGAGAACTCATGGAGAAGCAGCCGATTAGTCAACGGTGAAGTCGTCGGTGAATTGCCGGTCTGCTGGTGCCGCCGATTGTACTGCCAACATTGTCGTAGACTCGGAGGTTACCAGTGTGGCGAATACTTGCTGCCCCTTCTAGTGCCTTAACTGGACAGCCCCTTTTCTTTAAGATACTCGTGAATCGTTTGCTTGTTGGGCCAGCAACATCCCACTATGTAATTTTTTGTTTTTTGTTTTTTTCCTATGAAAGCCTAAAAGAACTTGAAGTGTACTGGTTGCCTGCCAGCAACATTCCACTATTAAATATTTTAATATATTTTTTGTTTTTCATTTTCTTTTCTTTTTTATGTAATTATTTTTATCATTTTAATAAATTATAAAGATTATTTAAAATGTAACAAATATGTTAGAAATTAATAAAAATTCTTATAATATTTAAAAAATTATAACAAAATTCAAAAAATAATTAAAAAAAAGTATATATAAAATGCTAAAAAATTAAACTAAAATGCTAAAAAAATATAACTAATATGCTAGAACTTCTCCTAAATATGCTAGAACTCTTTAAAAAATGTTATCTTTTGTATGACATGTCGACATATCTGTGTCCAAAATTTGGATCATTTATTGCCAAGTCCCTATATCCTAAACTTTGGAAGTCCAACGTATCCGACTTCAAGACACGTACCCGCACCCAACACCCACACCCACACCCACACCCACACCCGAGTCCATGTATATCTCATAGATATACAGAGATGCTAATATAACGTGCACCTGATGCAAAGTTGTGTTAAATGACCTCCGTTGGGGCACTTGCAGGACCTATTTTGAAAAACTAATTGTTGGATTAGATTCCCCTCTTATGAATATCATGTCTACAAAAAATCACGGTGATCCAACGGTCAGTTTTTGAAAAATGTCAGAATAAAAAACTGACATTTTTGTTATTCAGAATGTCACCATTTTTTCACAATTTATTTTTCAAAAACCTACTATTGGATTAGCATGATTTTTTTTGCAGACATGACATTCATAAAAGAGGAATCTAATCTACCGGTCAGTTTTTCAAACTATGTTCTGTAACTGTCCCAACGAAGGCCATCTAACGCAATTTTGCGTAACTTGCACCTTATATTAGCATCTCCGTCTATATATATATATATATATATATATATATATATATATATGGCCATTGTTATAGATGCGAGAATGTAGAGGTGTTGAAGAGATAAACAACCAAAAATAAAGCACCCTAAACACGATAGCAATGCTTTGATGAAGAGAGCAACAATGGTCTGGAGTAAAGGAAAGGAAGCAATTCAAAGATTTAAATTGTCTCTACTTGTTGTGCTCTCATGCTAGTTCATATGGGTATTTTAAACATGCAAAACGAAGTATTTTGACCCTAGGGTAATTTGGTCATTTTGGGTGCCTTGTTAACCCCGCTCGACTTTCATTATTAAGAGGTGGTGGTCCTGTTATTTTTGAAAATAGAGGGGGTCTATATGTAGTTGTCAGATGATATAGGGGTTGTAAATATAATTTTTCCTCTTTTTTTTTTTTTTTTTTTGGTCCTTTGGTACATGAAGGAGAAAAATACAGAAAACCTTTGGGTCTAGCAACGCCACAAATGTCAGCATAAAGGAGCAAAAGCAATTCCATAGGTGCCTTTCCATACACCTTTAGTCCTTTAGCGTAAGACTTGCTCAGCCTTAACATACCAACTGGGAAAAAGTTAGCTTCTCACAAGTCCAATATTTAGAACTCCATTTATGATCGTCTGTATTTGCTCCTATACGTTCTTGATCTCACCTTCAATCATATCTAGTTATTCGAGAACTTGTTCCAATCTTCTTTTTGTTACTATGTCCTTTAATTTCCTGCCCCTTAGGTGGAGCATCCTCCATCCTTTATCTTCAATCACTTAATAAACTTACTTAAAAACTAAACAAATCTCCTCTTTAAGAATTAAACCTTAATGGGAAGGATTTGATCTATTCCTTAATGAAGAAATCCTCATGTGAATTGATCAAATCTCATCTCTATATCATGGTTAAGCCTTTCAACGAATTACATATATGGGCATGGATTTTGTGTACTTTTACAATTATATAAAGATATTTTGGTCATGAAAAGTAATGGCAGGATTTACCCTTTTATATATAGTATAGATATCAATAGAAATGATCCCATTAGCATATACTTACTTTAGTTAAAGTAAGCATGAAACTAATAGGTAATTGTGGGATACGTATTTTCAAAACTTAACTGTTGGATTAAATACCATACTTATGCATGTCATGCATGCCAAAACTCACAGTGATCCAATTGTTGGTTTTTCAAAAATGTCATTGGAAAAAACTATGATAGTTTTTAGTGGTCATATTTTTCACAGCTTGTATTTTTAGATGCTCGCGTAGGATTACTGTAATTTTTGGCATGCATGACATCTATTCGAAGAGTATCTAATCCAATTGTCGGTTTTTCAAAATACATATCCATCAATTAGTTAAATGCATCATACTGACCCTAACTAAAGTCAGTATATGTGTTGAGATGTGTTGGATGATTTACCAGGTTGACTTTCATCTAAGTCATGTATACCTGATTAGATCATATATATATATATATATATATATATATATATATATATATATATAGATACTAATATAAGGTGCACTTGATGCAACTTTGCATCAGCTGACCTCTGTTGGGGCACTTGCAGGAACTATTTTGAAAAATTGACCTTTGGATTAGATTTCCCTCTTGTAAATGTCATGTTTGCAAAAAATCATGGTGATCCAACGGTTGATTTTGAAAAATGTCATAATGAAAAACTGTGACTTTTTGTTCTTCAAAATGTCTGCCATTTTTTCTCTACCTTTAGATCAGCTTGATTTTTTGCCGACATGACATTTATAAGAGGGAAATCTAATCCAACTGTTAGTTTTTCAAAATAGATCCTACTAGTGCCCCAACAGAGGTTACCTGATGCAACTTTGCGTCAGGTGCACCTTATATTAGCATCTCTGTATATATTTGTTAGTTTTTCAAAATAGATCCTGCAAGTGCCCAAACGGAGGTTGCCTGACGCAACTTTGCGTTATACACACACACACACACACACACACACAGATGCTAATATATACACAAGATCTATTTTGAAAAACTAATGGTCGGATTAGATTCCCCTTTTATGAATATAATGTTTGCAAAAAATCACAGTGATCGAATGGTTGATTTTTGAAAAATGTGAGAATGAAAAACTGACTTTTTGTTCTTCAAAATGTCGAACATTTTTTCACAGTTATTGTTTTTTTCAAAAATCTACTGTTGGATCAACGTGATTTTTTGAAAACATGACATTCATAAGAGGGGAATCTAGTCTAACGGTTGATTTTTCAAATTATGCTCTGCAACTGCCCCAACGGAGGTCACCTAACACAACTTTGCGTCAGGTGCACCTTATATCAGCATCTCTGTGTGTTATATATATATATATGTGTGTGTGTGTGTGCCCTAGCAAGATGGGTTGATGCCAACTAAAAAAGCGAGAAGAGCCCTAATATATTTTATTAGTAAAGTATATACAGATACACAAATGTTAGTGACTGCTTAAATGTTGGTGACATTCTACGGTTTTGGTTTGTTAATACACCTGTCCTACCTTCATGGGCATGCGGAATCCAACCTATTAGTTTTATCAAATAATTCTTTTACAAACTCGTTTCATCCAATCAAATAATGTCTAATGCTTTCTTTACCTGTGATTTGTTTCTGTCTGCTTGAGGTCAATACATGAAATGGTCCAAGAAGCTGTAAGCTATTGTTTACTCCAAGAACTTGTGATCTAATGCTACTTTAGAGATAGGATGCCGATGCTACCCCCACCCACCCACCCCGCGTGGGGTTCAAAATAGGAACAGTTCTATGTCTGTTTCTGAACTAGTGTTGAGAATGCTGAGAAACATAATTGCTTTTGGCCAAACAAAAAAATATTGATTTTGAAGTTTGAGGAGACAATTTATACTGAGGGTGTCTGTTCTACGCATATCTATATATTTCCCAAAAGAAAGCCTGAATGGAGGCAGTTTTGCTTGTTGAATTGATGCAATCAATGTACTTGTTTGATTCATGTAGCCTGACATTAGTCTCATGACTCAAATTTTCGTGGCAGCTCCCCTTTGGCTGCAACAGGAGGCATGGATCAGAAGCTCATTGTCTGGGATCTGCAGCATTCATCTCCTCGCTGCACATGTGACCATGAGGTTTGTTGGAGTTTGGTTCCATACGAAACTCAAACTAATACTAATCATATTTTAGATATAGTACTTGATCATCCCCTAGTTTGCCTTCAGTCATAGGATCATGCAAGTGGGATCTTTTTAGATTTCCATTACTGGGTTAACATATATGTATCTTCTTCATGGACAGGATGGGGTGACATGCTTGACATGGCTAGGTGCATCTAGGTTCCTAGCTACAGGTTGTTCAGATGGAAAAGTACGATTATGGGATAGCCTCTCTGGAGATTGTATAAGAACCTTTAGTGGGCACTCTGATTGCATTCAGTCTCTGGCTGTATCTGCTAATGGGGATTTCCTTGTTTCAGTTTCTGTTGATGGAACTGCTCGAGTTTTTGAGATTGCGGAATTTCAGTAAGCAAAACTAGTCTTCTCATGTTATAAGTTACCTAGATTTTTGTTGTATTATTATTTAAATACCTTTTTTCCTTTCTTTACTTCTTCTTCTTCTTCAACTATTTTTTGTTTTTTATTTTAATAAACAAAATGAAATGAATTACTACCAATATATGCACTCTGTCATTATTCTTTACAACATGTGATATTATATCCTTGCAACCTTAGCTTGTTTGTTATATGAATTGTATATTTTCAGGGGATTTATTTCTCTTTATTATTGTTGTTGTTTAAAATTAAAATCAACTTGGGTGCTTGCTAGACCTTCGAATCTAATCTCCTTCCCATATAATGGAAAACCTGCTGCTAAGGGATTCATTTCTGTTGCATGGGTTACTACGCCTGATTTTAATCTCAGCAGATCTTGTTTATAACAAGATACCCATCACCAAAGAAATATGACAACGAATCAATAGTAAAATCAAATCTGAGAACTTGCCTTCCAGACAACGAGCAGAGACTAAATAACCCACATTTGCCTTTGAACCCATACTTTTAATCACTTTGTGCCCACACTCTTAAAGGAAATCTCTATGGCTATTTAGCAATCGAAATAATATTTATTTCTTTATTATCCCACTTGACTAAATGATTTTTTAAACCCTCCCTCAACTTTCTCAGAGAAAATCGCCTCCTCCCATTGCCTAGCAACCTATACTTGTAATTACTTTGTCCCATGGAGAGTTATACTTAAAAGGAAATCTCCATAGCCATTTAGCAAACAAAAGCAATGTTCCTCTTTTTTATTTTTCTATATCACTAACCCCATACCCCCTTTATTCCTGGAGATAAGCACAACATCCTACTTGAGTAGATGATCTTTTTTACCCTTCCACAACCTTCCCAGAGAAAATCCCCCATCAGCTTTTTTGATCTTTTTACAAACCTTCCTAGGCATACGGAGAACCGACATAAAATAAATAAGAATACGAGACACTCCATATTGAACTAAAGTTAACCTCCTCCACCCTTCTACCAATGCCTCACTTTTTTTAAAACTAGATCCCAAAAAGACACCTCTAGGGTTTCTTCCAATAGGTAATTTTAGATATTTCAAAGGCCAAATCTCTATATTATAACCTATGTTACATAGACTTGGATATAAGTGTCGAGTGCAAGTAAGTGTTCAAGTGTTAGATTCGTCAATTTTCGGAAGATTTTTCACTATTTTGAAGTATCCAGTAAGAGTACCATTATCATTGTCTAAGTATCGGGTGTGAGTACTTCAGGGTAAAGTGAAGAGTCCCAATAGTTAAGGAATTAAATATCAGTATCGAGGGATATATCGATGGTCCCAAAACACAGATATATTTTGACATATATATTGATCGTATCGAAAATATCACTATCGATTTAAAGATATGATTGATATTATTAATTGAACATGAAAATTTTCAACGTAACTCCAACTCTGCAAAATAATAAATTTAACTATAATACACAATTTAGAATCAAAATATTGCAAATTAAATATATGTAAGACAAGTTTATGTTGTATTAAGTATAATAAAGTGTGCCGTGCAAGGCAAAATAAATCACAAATTTCTACATAACTAAAATGTTACATAACATTAAAAATTTAAAATCTATATCATTTACAAAATAAAAAATAAATATTTCAATAATCTTGTATAAAATAATAATAATAATAATAATAATAATAATAATAAAACCACTCCACCTTAGATCGATATCGGTAAGTATCGGTAAAGATATGCAAGTCTAATATTGTATCGATACTCTCAGATATACGAATATATTGCAAATATATCAAGCATATCAAATATATTTTATTCAATGCCTGTAACATAGATTATAATCCAGCGAAACCATCACCGTATCCAAAATTTCTTCTAACAAATGAATCCCACTAATAGAACTTTTATTCATGTTGACCCTAGGCCTTGAAAGTATTTGTGAACTTTTTCCACCTCATATGCAGAAATTGCACTCCTTGGCTACTGTATATAGACTCTAGTATTTTTAATTTTTTTATTTTCTTTTATTTTCTTTTATTTTTTATGGGTTATTATCCTTTTTATCATTTTCAATATTTTTGCATAACATGACAATTGAAGCAGTAATGTCACATTAGCATAAATTAATATAGTATTTGATATAATATGTTATATTAATTATCGTGTAAATATAGTGAACGACTATTATAAATTTATAATTGATGAGGTATAGTATATTAGGTGATTAATCATGTAGTGAATAAAGATCGGATAAAAAGGACCATGCATTTAATATTTTTAATACTTGTTAAATATTAGAGGTAGATTTGATCCAGACATCCAATAGTATGCGGATAAACCCGTACCATCTAAAATGGGGTTAAATGTTAGCGGGCAATGTTAGATGCTAGGTGTCACTAAGACTAGTCTAGTCTAGATAGTTAAGAATTGTAGGAGAATGTAGAAGGATGAAGTAATGTTGTAAGTCATGGATTTGATTCCTAAAAATTCCAATCTACACGATTATGGATTACTTGATGAAGAATTGATTTAAGAGTAATGCTATACATCGCTACAACGAATCACTACAAGTATCGTTACAAGAAAAAAAAATGAGGATAATTTTGGAAAATCACTCACAGGTACTTTTGGAAAGAGTGGGGCTATTTACAGCCCACCATTTTACTGCAGACAATCCATTTAATATTTTCATTGATTTATTTTACATTTTTCTAACTACAGCCCACTAAGTTTTTAGGCAATCCATTACTATACAAAACAAAAGTTTTGAAATGCCATGAATGCTCCAAGTCTAAATACAAGACACAATTTATTATTACCCCCAACACTAAACCTAAAACATATTACCCAAACACTTTCATTTTAGGTTTGTTTGCATATTATTGGCAAACATTATATTTGAATTAAACGTGCTTCAAAACATGAAAAGTAGCACTCTATAACCATTATGGTGTGATGGTGTTACGAAAAAAAAAAAAAAACAATATTTCGATTGGAAAATCTATAGTAAAAAAAATAAAAAAAAACTGTGTTCGTGTTCGCATTCGGCCTAGTAAGTCCGAATGTGAAGCTTTAGTATTCGGTAATCCAACACCGAATGTAAAGATTTATGCTCCGTTTGGTAGGAGGGATTGAAAAATAAAAGGAATGAAAGTAGGAGGGATGGACTTTCCTTCCTCAGGGGAGGGAAACCCTTTTTCCTTTCTGTGCGTTTGGTATGATGGATGGAAAAGTGGTTTCCTTCCTTCCATGTGTTTGGTAAATTGGGAGGAGGGAAAGAAAGTAAAGCACCTAAATTACAATTATACCCCAACATATACTTAACCAAAATGACATTATACACCTAAATTACAATTATACCCCCACATCTCTCTCTCTCTCTCTCCAGTTTTCCTTCCACTTTTCCGCCCGAAATTGGGCTGATTGAATATCTCCTTTTTTCTCCCCATTTTTCCCTTCCCTCCATACCGAACATGGCCTAAATCTCTCTTCCCTCCACTTTTCCTTCCTCCCCTTTCCCTCCTCCCACTTTTTCATCGTAACAAACAGGCCATTAGTATTCGGTAAGCCAACACCGAATATGAAGCTTTAATATTCGGCAAGCTAATACCGAATATGTAATTGCCGAATATTAAACCTACATATTCGGCAATATCTTACCAAATATTAAAGCTTCATATTCGGTGTTGGCTTACCAAATACTAAAGCTTCACATTCGGATTTACCAGGCCGAATGCAAACACAAACATATATATATATATTTTTTTTTCTATTTTCCGATCGAAAGATGGGTTTTTTTTTTCATAACACCATCACACCATAATGGTTATAGAGTGCTACTTCTCATGTTTTGAAGCATGTTTAATCCAAATATAATGGTTACCAATAATATACAAACAAACCTAAGACAAAAGTATTGGGAGTAATATGTTTTAGGTTTTGTGTTGGGGTAATATGGTGTTGGGGGTAATATGGGTTGCTTATAGTATTTCTGTTATGTAATAGGTTGTATTTAGTAAAGTGTAAAATGAGTATATTAATTAAATTTTTATAGTACTGCGTTTAGTAAAAATACAAATGGGTGGGTTGTACTTAGAAAATGAGCTGCCTTTTGTAAAAGATGGGCTGTGAATAGTCCCACCCTTTTGGAATGGATCAACCAATCTCAATAGCACTCAATCAAAACCACTTATAAGCAGGAAATTGAATTGCAAGAATTGAACAATCCACCCGTATCACAAATATACATGGAAAATCCAAACTGGAAAACCACGGGAGATAAAACGAATGCACTGTGAATTCAAAACTTACAAACTCAATGACAACATTTTACCCAACTTGAATCCTTAAGACATGGTAAATTTGCTTCCATCTGTATTTTAATTCTCACGAACACTCCATAGTTATTACCACACAAAAGCTCCATATATGATGCACACGACCGATCTCCACACTTAACACATTGAAATCACACGAAAGTCGCCTTGGATTCACAAAGGTCAAGATTCAACAACTTCAAATTTCACCAATCACAAATATGTGGTTCTTCTTCTCTTCTAAATCAAATATCCATTGAAATATTCTCATACAATTGACAAAATCAGCTTAGATCTAAGTAATTGTATGAATTGTATAAAAGGATATCTAAAATGGAAGGAAAACAAAGAATGTTATCTTTCAGTCCGGTCTCCTCACCCAAAATAACTTTAATAAGTGACGTATTTAGGGCCGTTTGGAATAGCTTCAACTTGTGCTTTTAAAGTAGAAGCATAAGTGATGCAGCAGTTCAAAAAAGCAAATGCAGAAGTCAATTGTATTTGGAAAATGGGACACATTAGGGATTTATTTTTAGTGAGGTTAAGAAACAAGGACAGGACTGACATTTGTAATTTTCATTAAAAAAAAAAAAATCTACTTATGCTTTTCTTAAAAGCATGTGGCTAAGTGCTTCATCCAAAAGGCAACAAAAACCAACTTATCTACTACTACAATTTTATTCAAATAGGCTCAACTTGTACTTCTGGACACCAAAAGTAACTTTTGATGGTGCTTATATTTCTCTATCGAAACAAGCACAATATAGTGAGTACAAGTCATGGTATAATCAGATAGAAATAAAGTCATTTTTTTGAAAGTAGCTCCTAGAAAGTGAATGATGCATTGTCATCAATTTGGATGAGTCCAAACTTAATTTATACCCATCCATTTAGCCTCTGTAATTATAATAATCTTCGGATAGTAAAATGGTTCCATCCATTCGAGAATTGTATCAATCCAAACTTCATAAAACACCAAAATTTGCTTTAAACCGTCAATATATATATATATATATGGACTTGTACAAACTCCTACAAACCTAGGTCAAGATAAATGGTGAAACCTAACTAGAGACAAAAGCCTGTCCAATACCTAAGATACATCATACTTTAGGTCACTTACCATCTAAAAAAGATGTGATCAAAGAAGCATTAAGAGTAGAATATGCACTAATACTCTTGAGCTTCAATCATCTGCAGCTTAGCCAAAAAAGGATTAAAAAAAAAATCATCTGCAGCTTGAAACACAAGTGTTTTGAAATATGGAATTTAGGTACTAGTCCACCACTAAGAGAAACTAACAATTCCTCTACATTGTAAATTAAAAAAAAAAAATGGTTAGATGATTTAAATCTTGATGAACTAATCGAGCCAATAGCCCATGAATTTGCCCTTCAATCATAGGCAGGAAGGGTCATGGTGAAGGGTGAACTCCATTCCGCAAGGATCAATTCATCCATCATCAATTGGCTTGAGGTTATTAATGTTTGACCTTTTACACACATGCGTACAAAAGAATAATTTTTATTAATATGCAGTTATTGTGTTTGAATGTGGAGTAATTAACCATGGCAAAGAATATTTGAACTTTGTTGTGATTGGGGTAACTTATCCGAAGTGATCAAATGCACCGTGACCGTAAGATCTCGACCATGGGGTGAGATCTAACGGCTGGCTATGGAGTGTTTGCTGACTTTAATAAAGTCAATAAATACTGACAGGATCATTACTCCTTATCCAAATGGACCGCTGTGTTTTTTTTATTGATTTACAAAAATGCTACTAAGAATAAACGTAAAGATATATCATAATTGGATAAGTATAACAAAATATGTGAGTGAGTGAGTTATTAATAATACTTATTTAATGTTTTATAAATTATATATTAGATTTGAGTAAGGAAAGGTAATACTATTATTACCAACAGTTTTGAATTGGTCATTCAAGCATCTAAATATATATTGATTGGAAAGTATACATTCATATGCATGTCAAAAATCACATTTGATTGGGCATGGGCACTAGAATCCATTCATCCATAAGATCACATTTTTTTTCTAATCAATAAAAGAATATCACATGCATTTATAGATAGATAGTTCTTAATTTCTAATCAATTTGATATTTGATAGACATGATGTATATGAAATGAATATATAATCTATTACCCGATTGAGATGGAAATAGGAGGGGACCATCATCATATTAAAATGGGAATGTTGAAAGAGATATGCGCGCCAACACGCAATATGTTAGATGGGTACTTTCTAGTTTCTACGCCAACACGCAATATATTAGAGGCTAGGATTTTGACATGTTTGTATCGGTTTACATATTGCATCCCTATATTTTATTATTATTCTTTTTTTTCTCAAATACTTTGATCCATATATTTTTTATTTTTACCATTTTTTCATCCTTTCGTCATTATGTCAACCATTCGATTTTTTGACAGAAAAATGATCATGTGCATGCAAGATTAAGCATGTGCACGCAAGCACGGACAAAACCAAGAATTTAGTTGAGGGGGGAAACTTTAGATGGTTGATAATACTTCAAAAAACCGAAAATGCTTTTGTTAGAAAATTTCCATTTATCATGTTAGGTTTTTCTTTTTCTTTTTTCTTTTTCTTTTTTTTTTTTGTCTTCTTGCCAACATTTATCATGTCAGTTTGAGGTAGGAAAAATTGCAAAAGTTTATAATCCATTGATATTTGATAAATCATATTTCAATTCAACACATTTATAATTGACCTCGACAACGTTCGAATTTTTGAAAGCAATGTATGATGATTTTATTATACACTTCATCAAATATCCTCTCCCAATAAGTACAACTAAGTAGGGCCCGTTTGTGTGAGCTTTTTCTAAAATCACTTTTGGAGAGCTATCTCTTCACATATTTCTTTATAGTTACGTTCAAATCATAATTACATATATCAAAATTTTCAAATTAAAAGTGATTGTAGCAAAAGTTGGGGCCTCCTAACTTTTGTCACAATCACTTCTAGTGTAAAATTTTTGTCAATCATCCTATCGCTCTTCGAGTCATCAAAAATTAATTATCACTCCATCTCTTAGATTAAGTGGAATTTTGAATTCCAAAACTGATTTTAAGAAAAGCTAGCTAGTGCAAAAGAATCCTAAGATATCATTCATTTATTGATCTCTCTCATGTTGTGACGCAATCAATTTTTTATAAATTTCATAGACAGATGTATAAAAGTGGGATAAAAACAAAATTTTAAGAGAGGTTAATTTAAAATTTCAAAGAGAAGTAAGGTATAATTTTTTTTTTAAAAAAATCTAGGGGGCAGCTGCACCCCCACTATACATTGGCTTCGCCCTTGCACGCAAGTGACCAGGGTCGGCCCTGGGGTTTGGGTGGCCCTAAGCGAGTTCCTAGAATAAGGCCCTTTTACATTTTGACATATAAAAAAAAATAAAATTTGCACACCTTAGTTTCTCTTAAGCTAAAACCTACAACCATACTACAACACTCAATTCACAAAAGGGTTTTCATTCAGCTCACCTGGAACCTCCTATCACCATTCACTAATACACATATATCAAACAAATACCAAAATACTTAATCTATTAAAATGAATATAATTCAAATATATAGGAAATAAACAAAAAAACATACTGTAATGAGTATAGGGCCTATTTATAGAAATTTTCTGTGTCGGCATAAACATATTGTATGTGTCAAAGTCATGTCCACACGATATAGCATTACTGTTTTTTCCAAAGATGCCAGAATTATTTGCAACACCATCCCAGTTATTACTTCTAGTAATTGAAGCAATTTTTTTACTTTTCCACCCAAACAAGAGAAAACTATGAGTAAATTAAAATCCTTCAAAATTTTACCAAGAATAGCTTTCCATGTAAAATTGTTTAAGCCAAAAGAAACAGAGCATACGTTGAAAATGACAGAGCCTAAACCCACTCCTTAAACCTTCTTTTCACAGTCAGCATTTTCAATAATCACTGCTTAGTCATCAAACAAGAAAATTGATCCCATTAAAATAACAGTGCAATATCTTCTAAGTTGAAAGCAAAGGTTTGAAAAGAAATATAATACCCTCAGCTAGTTAGGTTATTAATCAAGAAAGGCAAAAAATATAAATACACGCCCATAATGCACAAAAATGTTCAATTTGACCTGTCACAACATAAATCATGGAAATGAAGTTGAATAAATTGACAAAATTGTAATACTCACCGACAAATGGAGAAAGAGTGTTTTGCTTATTGTAAATGTGATGTGTTGCATAATGATACTTGTACAGTTGATTTCTGTGCTTCAGCTTAGGGCTAGGGAGATTGAGAGAGA
>JAESVK010001393.1:471795-482342 GCA_017140935.1 Hamamelis virginiana | reverse complement strand
AATCAGGTAAACATTCAGAATGCTGTTGTTAAGAATGGGAATTCAAACCAGGCAGTTTACAAATTTCTCCGATTGAATCGATTACTATGGGAGCTTCTGATTGAATCATACATCTGGGACCGACGTTTGCATTCACTACTATCAACTGATCCTACAATTGTTGACACAAGTACTAGTGATAAAGCAATGCAAGGACAGTTGAAGGATGGCCCTGTTGACAGACAAATTGACAGAACAGATATTATTGTTGATAATTGTGATAAAGTTTTGGATGATAGTGCTGATGTGAAAATCAAGTTGGAGAAAGCAAGTGAATACCCAATCAAAGAAATCCCAGTTGAAGGTCTGGTTCAAGGATCTAGAGATCAAGATGATCCATTCAATGCATCTATTGTGGCTGAGGAGATTGAGAAGCCAACTGTGGGGAGTTTGAACCCAGATAGATCATCTGACCAAGATTTCTTGACAGCACCTCATCTCTCTGCTCATCAGCATTCTGGTGATGAAAAATTCCAAGAAGAGAATTTTACTCTCTCTGATCATTTGCAATTGGATAGAACCATTCCAATTACTACAGAGTATGGAGACAGTGATTCTGTTAATTTAAAGGTATCTCAAGGGTGCACTTCTCTGAATTCTCTAATACCCAACTTAGAAAGTTCAAAGGGATGGGTCTGGACTCCTTTTTCAGAACTTCGCCGAGAATATATGAAGGATCTCCAGGAAGGTTACTTACCGAAATTTGAAGCTGTTAGTGGTTATACTCCAGAATTCTTACCCTCTGTTTATCAACTTCTCACTGAGGAGGGGTCAAGGCTGCACATTCCTCTTGGTACTGACGATTATATTGTGTCAGACTATGAGGGCGAACCTTCTAGTGTAATCGCTTGTGCTTTGTCCTTGTTAAAGGATCTACCTGTTCCAGCAGAAGATCGTGATGAGGATACAAGGAGAGAGAAAGGAATGGCAGCTAAAAGAACTGAAAGTTTGCAGAGTCTGACTCGAATTTCCTCTATGACTTCACCACATTGGTCCTCTACTGGTTCTTTAGATTCAGATGGAATACATTCTACAACTAGTTTTGCTTCAGAAGAGTCACGCTTCTCCAGCTTTGATGGGTTGAATTTATTGGATTCGGTCGTTTCTTTCAGGGCTCTTCACCCAGTTGTCTCTCTAGGGGTTGCAAAATTCCCTGGTAAGGGTAAATATTCAGTAGTTTCTCTATATGCCAGCTGGTTCCGTGATCTTCGAAATCGATGCTGTCCATCCGAGCAGGATTATATTGCTTCCCTAAGCCGTTGTAGGAATTGGGATGCCAAAGGTGGGAAGAGTAAAGCTTTCTTTGCTAAGACACTGGATGACAGGTTTATTATAAAGGAAATAAAGAAGACAGAATTCGAATCATTTATGAAGTTTGCTCCGGAATATTTTAAGCACATGAATCAGTGCTTTGAGTTGGGGAACCAGACTTGCCTTGCAAAAATTCTTGGCATTTATCAGGTCTGATTTATTTATTTGTTTTGCTTTCCTACTTTTGATGACTTTAGCTTCTTCATTCTCAGCGTTCATATTTCTTTGCAGGTAACTATAAGACAGACAAAGAGTGGGAAAGAGGTGAAACATGATCTGATGGTGATGGAGAATCTTTCCTTTGGTCGAAACATTACTCGACAATATGATCTTAAAGGCGCTCTGCATGCTCGATACAATTCTGCTGCTGATGGTTCAGGAGATGTTCTTTTGGATCAGAACTTTGTCAATGACATGAATAATGCTCCTCTGTATGTTAGTAATAAGGCTAAGCGTCTCTTGCAACGTGCTGTTTGGAATGACACAACTTTCCTTAATGTGAGTCACAACTTTTCCAATGGCCACTATGAAAATACTCTGAACTCTGATTAAATTGTGGAATCATACCCAACTTTGTCATGGAGCATGCATAGCCTGAATTTATTTTCTACTGTGAAATAATTTATGAATTATTTATGAGTATCCTGGATATTGTGACTAATTTCTTAATCACTCGGAATATATTTAGAATGATAACATTTGTGCCTCTCTCTCTCTCTCTCTCTCTCTCTCTCTCTCTCTCTCACACACACACACACACACACACACACACACTCCACCACAACTTGTGTTTATTCTTGTTCCTGAACTCATCAATTCTCTGATTTATTTATTATTATTTTTTTTAATGTGCTTCTAAGTCATTCCCAAACTTTCTGAGCACCAAACTGGATTTAGTGACTGATGATTTTGTGTTTTGCTCATGTTTACAGTCGATCAATGTAATGGATTATTCTCTACTTGTGGGAGTGGATACTAGGACGTTTGAGCTTGTATGTGGCATTATTGATTATCTCAGGCAATATACCTGGGACAAACAACTAGAGACATGGGTGAAGACCTCGCTTGTCGTTCCTAAGAATGTGTTGCCAACCGTTATCTCTCCAATAGAGTACAAGAAGAGATTCAGGAAATTCATGTCTACACACTTGCTTAGTGTACCGGATGATTGGTGCTCTTGTGAGCTTTGTGGAATCAGAGACCATGGTTCTTCTCAATCAACAAAATTCCATGAGCAAAGTGAGCAAAACGGTTCTTCTGCCTGAGTCTTTCTCATTCAGTTTCTCATTCCTCTTTCAAATGTCCATTTGTTCAGTCAGCATACAGGTACTGTACATAGATGATTGCCATAGTTTACATACCCCCCTGTTAATCTGCAAATTTTTAGCAAATTCTGGGGATAATTTCATTTTTATAGGCTTACTATGTCCAGCTTGAGTTACATATATAATTTTTGTAAAGTCTATCAAGTTTGTAAAGTCTATTGAGTAATTGTAGAAAGCCGCGATCGTTAAAGACGTGTGATTATTTGGAATCAATGAAAAGATGCAGTTACTATAAAAAGTGTGTTTTCTGTCTTGTTCATCAATGTTTTTTCATTTTTCATTCCCTTTGTTTTATCCATTAGTATTTCGACCATTGACATTGGCGCCAGGTTAGGAATTTGGGTTTCTGAAACTCTTGATGTTTTAGCATGCCTTCATAAGATAAAGACTACAGTCATATCGCCACCTAGCATAAGAGAGCTTTTAAAAGCTCCAACGTGCAAAGTAAAAACAATTGTACACCGAAATGATAATAATGCATGTGCATGGTATACAATAAGGGTATGTTTGGTAGTCCCTTGTGAATTGAATTATTTTATTTTGCTTTGCATTTGATTTTGTAAACAAATTCACCTTTATGAATGGGAAAATTTAGGATGGCAATCGACAATCGACTCATAAATGAGAGAAAAAAAATAAAAAATAGTGATATTTGATGAATTTTTAAAAACTAATCTATAACATCAATTATATGAACGAATCTTTCTTACATGGTCCCATTCATACACATGGATTTGTGCTCTATTCAGACGATAGAAGCACAAAATTTTTAGGCTACATATTTTGTCTACTGTATTTTCTTTGGGTTGAGGATAGAGATTGAATGAAATAATTCAACTTAACAGAGCCTTAATACTAACTACACTTGAATCATTAAAAATCCAAGTGATTATAGTCTACCTGTTTTCAGCCTCTACTTTAGCTTCCTTCATGCTCTCTTAACTTAAAATGGCTCCTTCAGGCTCTCCTAATTTAAAATGGTTCCTAGATTTGTTAATGGTGCCTGTGCTTCTTGGTCCTTTTCTCTGTTTGCTCTCTCTCTCTCTCTCTCTCTCTCTCTCTCTCAATTAACCATCATCTGCTTTGGCTATGGTCTATGGAGCTCCATAATAGTGTCTGGTTTTAGACCCTTGGGTCAAGCCAAGGATGGCTCCCAGAGTCCCTATTGCAGGCTAACTTAATGTAATACAAGCAGCTATGATTCCAAGGCAGGTACTTGAATTGATAAAGCTCGTATGGCTCTATTGCTGTATGTACATAATAAAAGTCTTGGATAAAAGCCAGAACTTGTTTCAGTCTGTCATTGTGGCATTTGGTTGAGATGAAATTCAGAGAGAGGTCATTCTAACCATTCGTATCTATCCACGACCCTCTTTGGATCACGGAAAGACCCTGCTTGGCTCCAATTCTACCCTTGCTCCTTGCTCTTTCTGATACAAGGTGACGAGGGTGCTCCTGATTAATATATCTGCTCCTACTCCTAAATTAACCTTAAGCTCCACTCCTTTCATTTTCGCTCTATTTCTACCCAATTTTGTTGATTGATGTAGAGAATGGCCTATACTGATCAAAATGTCTTGTTGAAATCAAGGTTTCAAGCAGTAGCCTAAGAACATTGGGTTCCAAGTATCTGAACTCTCTGATTTATTCCATGGAGGGATCTGCTCTGCCGTTCCTATTTTACCAACAAGTTGTTTACAGATGCTGTTGGATCCAAGGAGATATTATGTTCTGAGGGGTTGGATATTTTAAAATAACCAAAAACTCCCAAGAATGAATTTTACGGAACGACTGAAACTCCATGTATAAGCATTGTTCTTTTAATTTTCCTTGCAATTGTAATGTAAGTGGATTTTGAACTCATGGTTCTGTGGAAACTGGTAACAAGAGATGCACAGATGATGGCTTCAAACATATTATTAGCAACTGATGCTGAAGCATCCCAAGCATAGTTCTTGTGCTTGGGATGCTTTGGCATCAGTCTCCCCTGGTTGGAGAAGACTCGCCTGAGTCCAAGTCAATTTCCTCATCACAACAAGGAGAAAGATTAGTGACAACCTCTGTTCTCGCACAAAACTGAATCACCTCAAAATGTTTCATCACCCTTGCCTCATACCAAATTAAAGATTTGGAAGTTGCCGAACTAACAAAAAAAATGGTTCGCAAAAAGGAGTTCTGGAGAGGAAGATATGACCATTTTACTACAACCTATTTGGGCTGTCTGCTACCAGAGAATGCTAGACTTGGAAGTTTTTTGCACTTTTCTTTGATTGGCTCTTTGGTTCTTGTGCTTGGGATGCTTCGGCATCATTCTTCCTTGGTTGGAAAAGTCTTGCCCTCGAGTCCAAGTCATTTTCCTCATAGAAGAAGAATTTCTTCTTATTGTTGCTCTGTATCCCTTTGGTGGATCTCCATTGGGTGGTGAGTTGAGTTATCCCTGAGTTTTCACTTGTATCTTTCTTCTCTTTCTCCATTTCCGGCGTCAGCAACCAAGACCCATTATCTAGAGGCCCTGAGTCCTAGAATTGTTGACAATGAAACCTTTTACTTTTACGAATGATGGAAATTGGAATTCCATATTAGCTAAGCACAAGTAATTGAGACTAGGTGTCACGTTTTTAGCCAAAATTTCAAAGAAAATGGCTCATTATTCCCCTATTCCAATTTAGTCACACTTTGGTTTGTGTTGGCTAACTCTACACCAACTTTACTGCATATTTAATTAAGACCATGGTTGAAACTCACTCAATCCTTGTTGGCTTAAAAATAGAAATGGAAAGCAAATTCATTTCTGAGCCCAAAAGTTGCTTCTATGGAAGGAAAGCAACCCACAAGCAAATAGAGAAATACAACTAGAATTGCTTGTCCCCCACACTTCAGCAAAGAATCAGTTCTTACAAGCTCACAATAAGCTATATATTAATATCACCTTCCTGTTCCATCCATGTCCTTGTATTACCCATCTCTTTTCTGCAACAACCAGATGGACAACTCCATCCACCATGACCTCATTGAATGCTCTGAAATAAACGACACGACGACGATGACTACTATCTAAAAGACGATGACACGGATGGATCCCATTACATATATGTCCTCAATGCAATCCTCAGTGGCACGGCTCGTCTCAACGTTCTCTTGCCCACTGCCACCATCCTCACCTTCACCATTTTCACTCCCCTCCTTACAAACGATGGCAAATGCGACACTATGAACAGCTGGCTGATGGGTTTCTTCTTAGGCTTTTCTGCGGCCTCTTGTGCCTTTTTTTCGTTCACTGACAGCTTTAGGACGGCCACCGGAAGGTTATATTATGGTGTGGCGACGATTAGAGGAATATGGACTTTTAATGGGGGGCGAAAGAGACCGTGTGTGCCATCTGATTATAGGCTGAGATGGGCTGATCTATTCCATGCATTGCTTTCGTTGATTGCATTTCTTACATTTGCAGTGTCACATTATGATGTTTTGCAGTGTTACAATGTAGAGATGCCCAGGAAGGTGACTAACACTGTTCCTCTTGTGGTTGGGTTTGTAATAAGCATTCTGTTTGTGGTTTTTCCTTCCAAGAGAAGGGGAATTGGGTATCCTTTCTTGCTGCAGAAGGATGCTTTGTACTCTAGATGTTGAAAATCATTTTTGTGTTCTTTGAATGAAAACCAGAAAAACTGTATATATATATATTTATATATATATATATTTATATATATACTCTTTCCGAAGAACACTAAAAACAAACAAAACATTTTGCTACAATTCATGTATGATAACAAATGGCAAGTTACTGGCTTGTTAGTTTGCATGGAATATTTTTCCCTCTTATAAGAGAAAGGTTCAGGGTTTGAAACTTAATCAGAAAAAAAAAAAAATGAAGGCAAGTTGACTTGTTTGGAACTGAAATTCCCAGGAATCAATTTATTAGGGGCTGGATTTCAATAGTCGTGTGAGTGGGTGAACATAGCTGGGGAAAAGGATTAAAAACCTGCTGGACCTTGTGACTTTTGCAGGCTGTTGCTTGGCCGTGGGTGAAAAACTAAAATAAAAGCGAATGGAGATTCCAACCCATATCATATTTCAACGAATTCCATTTCATTACTAAAAAGTTGGATACAAATCTGAAGAATATATTTAGCATCAGAACACCAACATCTACAGCAGATTATGAAAAGGAAACCAAAATAATAGAATAAAGAAGTACATAGCTAAACTGCAGTAAAAATTTAATTGACTGGTATCTTTTAAACCAAATCATTTGATTGCATAACTAGACACATGAACCATTCGTCGTAATGAAAATTTTTTACAGCACAAGAAATGAAAACATTATAAATGATTTGTTAATTTAGGTACAGTGGCAACGAAGAGGAACCGATACACCTGATGGTTTTCTCCTCTCTCTAACGATGGCTTCCTTAATCATGGGCAACTTTTGGTGAACCTTTTTCCATATGTGATTCACTGCACCATCTGGAGGAATTGGCCCAATACCACCGGGATGGCCATTATCATACTGAAAAATGGGCTGAACCTGAGCCATATTTTGACGATATTGATCCTTCCACTCTGTAGTAAAGCTTCTAAGATGACCCACCATCCAGTTTGGCTGCAGTGCATCACTAACAGCCACAAAAACTGAAAATTTGGAGTAATCCACCATCCCTTCAAAAGGGAGTTCAATGTTGTCGCTGATAATGACGGGTATACAGAGACTTTGAATGGCATCAAAAAGACGGCATGAAGTTGGGGTATCCCCTGCTGGGTGCAAGCAGAACTCGGATGTTCTCATCCCTTTTATTGACTGCTCCCTCCCAGTCGCATTAGGGAAGCCTTCTTCCATTATAACACCTGGCTCATTCACCAATAAGTCCCATAACTTTTCTCGAACCAGGCCTCCCTGTTAATGGGAAAATACAAGGGTTACAAGAATTGACAAAGAAAATATGTAGGTGCCAGGATTACGAGACATTTAACTATTATTCATACAAAGAATAATCTTGAATTTTCAGAATTACTAGGGAAAGATGTCGGCTTTGCACAATGAGAGGTGTCCCTTTTTCACATTAAAGTGGGGCTGGTCAATAATTGGGGTTTCTTTATTTCATTGGGTGCCAATTTGAATATCAGTAGAACGAAGTGAACATGTGAAATGATCTATTTAACACTATAGGCTGCCGATTCAGAGTTCCACTCCACGGAGTTTTATAAATAGAATTCCAGCATCTTCACATAACTAGATTCATCCATAAGATGAAGGTAGTAAGGGTAATTGTTTTAAAAAGATTCCAAGAATCTCCATCATGGGGGAAAAATAAAAAGAATTTGAAGGCCAGGCTACTACAAATTGGAATTGAAACAACAGACTCCCTTCTGACAAGGGACCTTGAAAATTTCTAATCCCTCCCCCACCCCCCAAAAAAAATAAAAAATAAAAATGTGGTACTTTGAAAATGGAACAAAAAAAATGCAAACTTCTGTCCATATCCTGGCACCATAAACTCCTTATACAACCCATATTCTACTGGGACAAGAGTTCATCAAATACGGTACAAGGACCACCATGCACTTTGGTAGGAAGTGCATGTTAGACAGTCCCTTCTGTCCCCATCTGTATATGACACAGTGTTGCCAGTGTTTCTCCTGTGCATTATGTGAATAGATCCATGGGAAGAATCGAAAGCTACGTGTATAATATCACTCAAATAATAAGATCGAGATCTCATAGAGGAAAGATAACATTAGAAGTATGAAAAAATAATTACAGAAAAAATTGAAAGGTGATACAATTATAATGACTATGGGTAACAGATAAGAGATATCCTAAACAGTGTAACAGGATGGGTCGACAGTGGAAATAAGATATCTAATTGCAGAAGAGCTAAATCAATTTGCATAGTAAATTGGAGGATGCAGCGTAATGTGTGTGTGCATGCATTTGAGAGAGAGAGAGAGAGAGAGAGAGAGAGAGAGAAGACAAAAGGTGTAGCAAAACAGCGAGTTTGATTCAAAAAAAGATTTTTTAATTTTTCAAGCAAAAAAACAACACATATAAATGAAAATGTCCTTAAAGTGACATCTCTTGCATATGAAGGATGCAATTGCTGCATTGTTTTATTAACAGGAGATCAAATATAGAGTAGATTACAGACAAGACAAGATGTGACTTCTGCTCATTTTGAGGTTAGGTTCAACTGATTGTGGAGGCTGTTTGATAAATAAACTTTAGAGAGCAAGTGCGAACAGAAGACTATTTAAAGCTGCAATTAACAAAATTGACAGAGAACAGCTAGCCAAGTAGGTTAATATAAGTTAACTACAAAGAAAATTATTAAAGAAATTGATTTCATATTAAATTCAATGTTTTAACAAAAACAAGCCTGTGTCCAATCCATAGAAAAGTTTCAGAAACTGAATACTGACCCGGTGTCTATGTTTAGCCCCTTTAAAGTAAAGAAGCGTCTGGCGTTTCTGGTTTCTTGATAAATGCAATCTAGGGAGTAGATGTGTGTATGGCACGATGACATCTTTGAGCAGTGAAACTTGGGTGTGTTGTATCATATCTGATGAGCTACTGTTGGATGCTTTTGAGTCGAGCCTGTACCACCCACCAAAATCTACAACTAGGAGAACAGCTGGGGCTATCTCAGCTCTAACATGCCACATTGCAACTGGGTCTGCCAAAGAATGCTTCAAGTTTTAACATAACCTGACAATCCAGAGACTAAATCATAAGCTGCTAAAGTACGCAGTATTTTTTTTTTTCTTTATTTCCTTTTCTTTTTCCCAAATTTGGTGGTAGGTAAAGCAAAAATATTGTTTTAATCATTATGTTTCATGTGGATTGGTACAAATATATGAATCTCAAGGAAATGAAGCAATATGATAAATTTGACAATAATTCAATAAATGTTGTCATGGTTATGTAAATATTCTGACCTTAGTTTTACAGTGAAGAATAATTTAGATGACAACCAAAGTGTAAGCACTCAGAGAAAAGTGGTATTTCCAATCAAAAAATACATAAATGATAACAAAAGTAAGCAGAGGAATACCACATGCAAAGTCCACACACACACACAAAAGGGAAGAACAAAAGAAAAGGGGGCTTTAAATTTCAACTATTTCATTAAAACTTGTTTGATTTAACCTTTTTTTCTTCTCTCCCTTTGGTTGGGATTGGGTGGCTGTTCAAAATGAATATCTATGATTTGTGAAAATAAACAGTAGCATATTTATCAAACAGTTCAAACTCGAACTGGCCATTGAAATGTTCAAATCTTTGGGCCATGGGTCAAGCAGTTCATACTATTAGCCCAGTCGAAGTTGCAACAAGTTAAATTAGAAGTTTCAAACCCTTAACAACTTAGAAATCGACCTTCTGGTGGGTAGCTTCCTTATCTTACGAAAGGTTTCCAATCCTGCCACTCCCAGCCCTTCCATTGCTATTTTATAAAATATTTATATTAAATCCCAGTGTAATTGTGAGACCCAGACTGGCTGACTAGCTGGAAAATTGGTTCACCAGTCTACCCAACTGGAACAGTCCGGGTCTGATAAGAGTGGACATAAGTGCCACATTCTAAGAAGGACATGAGGCGTTGGAAACATCAGCTTCCCAAAATCTAGACCAGGAGACATGGCTACATATGTATTTCCATTTATGAAGTTATAATTGTCCTTGAGAATGAAAGAACCATAAATAGTAAGATAATGAATAAACTAATATATATATATATACAGTCCCGCTCTAGTAAACATATACTTACATAAGTTATGCAAGCATGAAGCCCATAGATAATTGTGGGATGTATCTTTTGAAAATCTGACCGTTGGATTAGGTACTGTAGTTATGAATGTCTTGCATGCCAAAAATCA